>CAUYSK010060446.1:0-18698 GCA_963575035.1 Avahi laniger
GGGCAGTTCTACCCCGACCATCCCGTCTGTTCCTGGGCAGTTCTACCCCGACCATCCCGTCTGTTCCTGGGCAGTTCTATCCCGACCATCCCGTCTGTTCCTGGGCAGTTCTACCCCGACCATCCCGTCTGTTCCTGGGCAGTTCTACCCCAACCATCCCATCTGTTCCTGGCACCATTCTTCTGTGTGTGACTGAGCTTCGAATCCTTGGCTCTATCTTTGATTCCTCCTTCCACTGGCTCGCCAGCCAAAGCCCACTGATTCTAACTCTTCTGTTCTCTTACACTCAGTCTCCTTTTCCTGGTTCTCTAAACTCCACTCAAGTTCCTACTCTAATGCCACTGACCCTTTAACAGTTCTCCACCCCTAATCCATTCTAGATACCTCTACCCACTAGTCCGATACTCCCTGTAACTGGACACGACCTCTCACTCTGCTAAACCACCTCATTTTGCTCAGACTTTTCCTATGGCTCTTATACTCCGCATTCCTGCCTTTCTCCCCAGGGTAGACCGTGAGCCCTTTGAAGGCAGGGACGACGTTTCCTCACTGTTGCATCCTCCGGCTGGCTAGCACGGTGCCTTGCAGACAGAGATACTCAGTATCTGTTGAACTGTGAAGAAAATCATATTTGTTTTTTATAGAAAAAAAGTGTGAAGTCAGGTGAAGTCATGCTTGGCTCGAGTCTTTAAAAAAAGAAGTAGGCCTCCAGTTCACTCAAAATACTGTTACTCACTCTCTTAACAAGCAATCAACAGCCAGTAAATTACTCAGTGAGTGAGTGTAATTCAAAGCTATCACATACAGACGAATGAGTCACACCAGCAGCTGGGCAGCTCTTTCCTGCTCCTCAGTAGAGAACATTCATCTGAAAAGACTACAGAACAGCCACAAGAACGAGCAAGTTAACCACGGTGTCAGATGTCGCAGCTGGACAAACAGCCCAAAGCTCGGTTTCAAAGCTTTGCAGGTGGCTCATTTATATGATTGACAGAGGCAGGGGAACAGGCTGTAAAGGCCTAGATTCCA
Source organism: Avahi laniger (assembly GCA_963575035.1). Lineage (NCBI taxonomy): Eukaryota > Metazoa > Chordata > Mammalia > Primates > Indriidae > Avahi > Avahi laniger. Next base: position 1,030 of record CAUYSK010060446.1, read on the forward strand.
AAGCTGCAAGAAGCAGCCAGACCACGCCAGTGTCTGGGGGGATCCAGAGCGCATTCCCCATGAGGGCGGGGAAGGGTGCATGTGTGTGATACGGATGTACGGCTTGTTTCTGGTGCTACCAATAAAAGCAGAAAAGTGCTAAAATGCATTATTAGATAACATGTACAACTTAAGGGAGGTTTATTCATTGTCGGTTTTCTTAGAGAAAATCCTAAGATTATCCACATTCTGAATCATGAATAACTTCACTTAAAAATTATTTGTATACTCGACATCGAATTTTAAGTGTACAAAGAGGAAAGAAGCCTATCTCACTTTTTAAAAAGTGTCAGAATCCAATTTAAAAAATAATTTGGATTCAGTTAAAAAAATTTCTGGGGGTTATTATATTTGAGTATTTGAAACATTAAATGAGTCTTATCACTAGGATAGAATTTCGAAGAGAGACTTAAGAGCATTTATTAAGAAAGTCTTGAGTCTTTTATTTGACTGGAGATACAGTATTTACAGAAATGACACACAAAATACGCAACTTCCTATTTCTAGGTACCGACTCAGCTGTGTTAAGAGAAAAGAACATGGGAAACGACTGGCCTATGCAAAGGAAGGCAGGAAGGAGAAAAAAGAAGAGAAAGGAAGACAGGAAGGGAAGGAGGGCAGAAAAGAAAACAAAGGGAAGAAGCAAGGAAGGAGCCAGGCACAGTGGCACACGCCTGTAGTGCCCGCACTCAGGAGGTTGAGATGGTAAGATGCTAGGACCAGGAGTTCAAGGCCAACCTAGACAACATAGCAAGACCCAGTCTCTAAAAAAATAAAAATAAATTTTAAAAAGGAAAGGAGGAAACAAAGAAAGAAAGAGAGAGGAGAGGAAAGGAAGGAAGGAAGGAAGAAAGAAAGAAAGAAAGGAAAAGAAAAGTGACAGGAAGGGAACTGCAGGAGAGCAGCGAGGACTCAGAGAAATGGGAGGTTCAGATGACAATTGTATCTGAAATTTTCAAAGAAAGGTCGAGACTTCGCCATCACAGAAGGTACAAGTAGAAGATGATGTGGGTAAGACAGTGTGTGACATTTATGTTTTCCAAAAAGCAATAGAGAATATCAAAGTTAAACAGCAACTGAAAACATTCAGATGTTGACAAGAAGATACTGAAAACAGTACCACAGCAGTAAAAACAGCTAATACTTAAGTTTCTAACCAATAGGCCTGTATTAAAGGCTTCTGGTCTATTGTGTCACTTAATTCTAACGCCAATCCTGAGAGATTGGTATTGTCAGACCCGTTTGTTTTAAGGATTAGGTAACTGATGCTGAGAGAGGGTGAGCAGCTGGTCAAAGATCTCACGTCTTGTAACGGAGCTAAGGCTCGGACTCAGGCACACTTCACCCATCCATCTCCCCATCCCTCCTCTCAGCAGATACTCACCAACCGGCTACTGCCGAGCTCCTAGGTGTGTTACTGGGAACGGAGAACAGACACAGTCTCTGCTCTCAGGGGAAAGTCAACAAACAAACACTAGGAACCAAACGGCAGAGAGCAGTGCTAGAGAGCAGAGCGGGGCACGACCACACTACACAGCCTGGACAGAGAGGTCCAAATGGGAAAAGGGACGGGAAGGAGGCAGGCACAGGACGAAGGGGCAAGCGTTCCCGGACGCGGGACGAGCACGTGCAGCGAACCCGAGACAGACCCACACAGCTGCAGGGACGTGGCAAGAAGCACAGCCCCGGGGGGTCCGCAGGCGGGGCGGGGTCACAGCACGGGGCTGCGGCGGGTTAGGAGTCTGGGCTTCACTTTAAGTGCAGTGGGAAGCACAGGGTGGTTTTAGTGGGCTCTATTTGGGTTCCTAAAAGGCCACGCTGGTTTCTGTAAGGGGCAGTAATAGAAATGGAGGTCAATAAGGAGACCTTGCAGGATTCCAGGAGAAATGAGGAGGCAGCAGAGACTGAAGAAATGAACCTCAGAAACGATCCGGGCTGTATTTTGGTAGTAGGAACTGTTACTCTGCAACAATCACCCTCCTCCCCACTGGGAGTGTCACCAGATAAAATACACGACACCCAGCTAAATTTGGATTTCAGATACCAACATTTTTTAAGTACATTCCATGAAATATCTGGGATATAACTTACACTAAATTTTTTTCACTGTTTATCTGAAACTCAAATTTAATTGGTGTCTTGTATTTTTATTTGCTGAATCTGGCAACCCTACAACTCGGCAAGTCTCTACTTTACGGGGAGTAAATTTTCCAAGATTCTTCCGTCACAGCCCCTTGAGACGCTCTAGCTCTTCTCCGAATTAGAGGCCAGACGTCTCGCCATCACCACCATGGTGCTATGCTTCCACTCCTACCTCCTCTGAAGACTTCATTCACCCGTCTCACTCACCAACAATGTATATGGATGCCCAAAGTCTACTGAGTGGCACTGTATCAGACACGGAATTTTACTCAGTGGTCATAAAGAATGCTAGTGAATGCACGTGCGTGTGCACGTATGTGTGTGTACGTGGGTGGGTGTGGGGGGTGTCCACCTGCTGTGTTAGCCTTTTAAAATGAAGACAATGCTAACCATACATCACTAGGAATACATTTTGAGTGATTTCTTTTACAGCAGTGAATTAAATTTGCATCCATGTTGATGAAAGCTACTTAGATCCTATAGCAGTAGAACTGGTTATTGAATAACCTGAAAGAGAAAAGCTTCGAGTTCATTCAATAATCAGTGTCTATCAAAAGGAAAGAGCTACGAATCCTCATTTTAAAATCCTACTATGTGAAAAGAATCTGAAAGTTCAGGCTACAGTTTTACCTGAGTGTTCCTTTTGCATACATTCAAGTGTTTAAATTCCCAGTTTCGGTACTGAGAAAAAAAACTACAGCAGACATAAACCTAGTTAATTATACGAGACATGCAGAGCCCTGTTACTATTTGCTATTGTTCCACAACAAGATAAGCAGCTTGCTCCAGAATGAAAATCAACACATCAAGGAAGTTTTGCTATTAAAAAATTGTCAGTTGAACTAAACAAAGCATTTAATCGTGTAGTTGATTTACATCCTGGTGTAAGCTCATTTTCTCATTGTGGACTGGTAACAAAAAACTGATAGAAGGTACCTGTTTGGGGATCGTACTACGAGTAGCAGTGATACAGAAGACCCCAGGATTTTATATACCACACCTCAGTAAGATGGCATAAATGGAGGTACCGCCTCCTTCTGGCCATTTTGCTGATCAAAAAACCTTTTGTTTCCTTGAAATTAAGGCATAAATAATCTCTCCATTCTAACACTCTAACAAAACCTACACATCTGTCCCAACAATAGCTGCCCCAATTTTAGAAGGAAGAGGATGTGTGCTTACTCTTCTTGACGCAAGTCATTGACGCTGCGGTCCAGCGAGATCATGTCACTTGCCACCATGTTAAATCCAAACTCTTTAATGCTGGCTTGAACTGCAGGTTTGAATTCTGGTCCCAAAACCAATGGCTTGGCATTCTCTCCAGGGCCGCCAACCACTCCATGAGGCTCAGGTTCTTTGGGTTCAAAGTTACCAAGAGTCCCTGGGCGGAGCACAGGATCACGGTAGGTAAATGTCTGAGGCTTAAAAGTGAGATACTGCCTCTGCATTATGTCTTTCTGGGAATCTCCTCCAGCATGGTGCTCTTGTTCATTTTTGGCCTTGTTTTTTCTTCTAATAGACTCTAAGTCCACTTCTACTCCTTCAACATGAGGCCATGGTACCACAGGTTTGAATCTGTCATCCCCAGGAGCTAGTCCATTGCCTCCTCGGTTAGGCATGGGATTATTGACATCTCTGTCTTCCTATACAAAAGGGAGGGGATATACAGTGAGTACATGAAGGCAAACCACCACAGTAGAGTTCACGATACCAATGTTTATGTTTAAAAAAAGGCTGAGGCAACCAAACAGTTGAAAATGTGAAATATAAGCAGGCCATTAATCAGGACTTCCCATTAGAGGATATCTTTCAGGGTAGAAAGGAAATACCAAGAAATAGGCTGTTTCCTCATCTTACTATTCCAAAATAAATGAATGGATGCATTGTTTACTTCTCCCTTTATAAACCTAACTCTGTCAAAGACCTATTCATAAAGCATATTGTTAAGGATGGCGCAATGAGGTTCTAGGATCTTTGATTAAAACAGACACTTAATAGGTCATGTTGTACAGCATGCGGTTTTCCAAATCATCTGGTGTATGATAAATATAACTTCTTGTTAGCAACACGGCCATATGGTGGCAGTGGTATGAGATGGATGTTACCCCTCACTAGGCTGGCTTAGTGCCCCAGTGGCGGAGGAACAAGGTGGAGACATGCATTCAGCAGTCCCGATTCAGTATTTTCTACTCAGTGAGAGTTTATCTGCATTCAGAACTATTTAAAAAAATCTCTAATAACCGTAACCAAGTCAGCTTGGGCTTTTAGACCACACCCAATACCTAGTGTGCCCCATTCCAGAGGTGGGCAGGCAAAAGCAGACTCTGCATATAAAGACAGTCACAGGAAAGGTGCCTCTCTTTTCTGTTTGGACCCTTCGTCACCTACGCAGATCTTGCAGTCAGCAATCCTGAGTGCTTTTGCTTCTGAGGTCTCATATGTGAAGATTTTGCTAATTCAGTACCATTCTTTGCACAACGCAGTGTTTCTCAATATTAGCATCACCTCAGCAGTTTTTAAAAATACTGGTATCTGTGTTCCACCCTCAGACGCTGTGATTTAATTGGTCTGGGCATTCGGATTTTTAAAAAGCACCTCTGGTGATTTTAACAGGCATCTAAGTCTGGGAATCATTAGCTTAAGGGAGAGCCGCTCACCACAATTAGACAGGGGTCACAGAGCGCACGGCTGGGGAAGGGGCGAGGTGCACCTAGAACAGGCAAAGCAGGCTGACTGCTCTGCCACCCCTCCACCTAAGACTGTGCGATTCCTCAACACGATAATCACACAATTAGCACCATCTGACCAAAATTTTTCCACAGCGTTAGAACTACCTTGAAAAGGTTGAAAACTTTGCTCTAAAGAATACAGGAACACAGAGGTAAGGTTCTTGGTATGATCTTGATGTGCAGGTTGCTGTCTGCTGATGGTTTACTCAGAGGCAAAAATCTCTATAGAAAATTATTTCAGATATGAATTTAGCAGATAAGGGATGACTAAGGATTGATTTTTGGAAGTTAAAAAGGAATTTTTAACAATTATCCACTTGTTCAATTAGGTAATATAAGATATGACCCAAGGTTCAGAAGACCCAAAGGGCGTGTAGCGGGAGCGAGCCTTCCCGCTCCCTTCTGCGGAGGCGCCCACAGCGTCAGTTTCTTCTGCCCTTCCAGCAGATGTTCCACGTATGTGTTCAACATACATATGTACAGGTAACAAGACAATTTTGCTGAGGACGAGGCATAGATTTTCATTAACACATTAAAAAGAGAACCGGTAAGATGAACAACTGGTTCGAAGATAAATCCAAAGAACAAACACATAAACATCAAGAACACTGCTGAGAACTTACAAACAGATGCCAAACCAGTTAAACTGGTCAACACGCACAGGGCAATGATCAGCTAGCTGCGTTCCACCAGACACAGCTCCCGTTTCAATGGACGAGAATCCTCTGAAGTATTGTCAGTTTTCTGTAACTTACGAGTCTGTAAAGCAGCTCAAGGAGGAAAGGGTGAGGTAACCTGGGAAGTTGAGTCTGACAGTACACCAAGTCATCTTTTGGGATCGTTTCAAAGTTTTTCACAACTTTTCCCCTGCAATACAATGCTAAATATGAAATGTAACACAGCCTGGCCGGATAAATGTGGCAACTTTCTTCAGAATTATGCAGAATACGTCAGTAAAACCTCTGGATCAGGCTTCTATTGTCACACACATAAGTAGCAGGGACTTAGCTTGAGTCTAACCCATGAGCTCCACTACGAGTCAGAAGTAAAACAGCAGAAGGCCGTCTTGCCGGAAATCTCACATTCACGAAGGACTGAAGGTTCTTGAGAATTAACTAATCCCAAGAAAAGTGTAAGGTAGGCATGAGTCTTTAACAGAGAGATGAGGAGCGTCTGTTTCTTCAATTTGTCTCCTGGATCTTTCCAAAATTGCACTCACTTATGGCAGTAAGTAAACTAAAATAGAGAAATCATTATAAAATGCTGTCAAGACAGCAAACCCAAGTTTCTGATGCTGAACCAAGTACAACAATTAAAAAGAGACAGACATTCTCCCCCACTTCAATTTTTCACGTCACAGGCTCCAGTAATTGGTAAGGGGAGGTAAGAAATGAAGGAAAGGAAATGTCCCTAATCACGGAAGAGCAGTTTGAGCAGCCCATCAGAGGTCAACATCCACAGCCATAGCATCCACTCCCTTACTTACTGCTCCACGGGGAAAACCGTGTCTTAGAAGAACATGGAATATGACAGTGCATGAGATCAAGCTGCCCAAACTGTAAAATGCATGCTATAGCTTAGGTTGGTCTATGCTAATACAAAAATTGCAAATTTAAATATTTTTCAAATTCACCCACTTCAACATGAGAAGTTTTAATGGGTTCAAGCTTCATACTTCTCTTCCTCCAAAAACTGTTTTGATCTTTTCTTTGACTTAATGACTCTTAGTGTGATCTTAAACTGTCATTTTCTTTAAGGTTCTGTTAGAAATCTATTTGTCATTCCATCCTCGTTCTGGGTTATTTCGTTCTCTTCCAAGCTTGGTGACAAGTTTTACACTGACCACTCCTACATCTGTTTCCCCAGCATACATCACCCTTCTGATGGCCAGACCTTATGTCAACTGCTTCCTGAACATTTCTATGTGTATCCCTCTAGCACCTGAATTTAACATACCCAAAACTGAACCGACCATTCGCCTCACATCACAAACCTGTTTCACTTACTGCCTTCCTTACTTCAGGGACTAGAACCACCATTCACCCGACTGAGGAAGTCCAAAACCCAATATCCACTCTCAACTTCTTGTTCTCTTTTATCTGCCTTACTGACATCCAATCAATCACAAATTCCTGTTAATTCCATCACCTGTGTAGCCCCTGAATCTGGCCACTTCTATTATCCTCACTGCCACTGCCTCGGGCCACTGTCACCTCTAAGCAGAACTACTACAACAGTAAGGATTGTGAACACTCTATTCTAAGTGTTTCACAGATAGTAACTTTTTTAATCCCATGAATTAGGTACTCTGATTACCATCACTGTATTACAGACAGAAATCCTAACAGAGAAGTTACCCAAGATCAGAATCAATACCTGGTACACAAAATTTCAGTCCAAACAGTCTGGCTCAAGAGTCCATACTCTTAACCACCATAACTTGGTGCTTCTCATCCTAATGCATGAACATCCTACACGACAGCCACAAGACTTTTCTAACATTCAAATATGAACATGTTACCTTCCCTGCTTACAACATTCCACCAGGCCCACTGCCCTCGGGGGAGTTCACACTCTTTGATAGGGTTGGTGGGGCTTTTCAGGCTCCAGCCTGCCATTTACATAACATCTCCACCATTACCCGTGAGAGGAGGGGTCAGCTAACTTTTTTGGTGAAGGGTCAAGTAGTAAATATTTTTGGCTTCACCGACCATGGGTCTCTGTGCAATTATTCAAGTCTGCCTTTGTAGTGTGAAAGCAGCCATCGGACAGTATGTACATGAATGGGTACGGATGTGCTCCAATGAGTCTTCATTTACAAAGACAGGTGTGGGCTGGATCCAGTCCCCCAATCTCTGTACTAGACCGTAAATTCTGTGTAAGTACAGAGACTTTGTCTATCACATACACCACTGCATCCCCAGTGCTTATCCTGGCACATAATTCTCAATAAATATTTACTGAATAAATGAATAAACTCTAAAATTTCTGTTTTAGTAGAGAGAAAGAGACACTGAGCAGAAAAGGGAAAGATAGAGGATGGAGGATATGAAATGGGAGAGGGGGCTCAGATCAGGCAGACCCTTCCTGCGACACTTAGTGAACCCACCAATGAGACCTCTGTATTCTCTGTGCTGTACTACACTCTTAACAACACTACATAATGCCAGGAAAATTGAACTTGCTCACTTCTCAAAGTTCGCATGTGGCAAAACCAAGTATGAGAACTGTCTACCTCCAAGTCAATTAAGAATAATCATGTCAAATCTTAACACTGTATGACTCAAAGAATGGCTAAAAGCAGAGTCATACTTCACTCCCCTGAGATCCTTCTACATACTCCTTCTTCCTGAGAGTGAATGAGAGTCAGCAGATGCCTTTGTGAGTCACTGGTACTACGATACCTTCATAACCACCAGTTGTTTTACTATAGAGCCAAATCAATGAGTCGCTGTTGACTAGAAATGGAAAAGAGGACCAGTAGATAATTTTCCAAGATCAGTGTGTTCATAAAGTAAAAATGGACTGAAAAATATAATCACTATCACCAGACAATAATATGGATTACCATAAATAAAGTCACACTAGTCACTATCCACCTCATAATTGACAAAGTTCCCCGACCCCTGACCCCCAAACTCTACTAGGTGTGATATTTTTCCAAGATGGTCATACCTTGGTAGAAATCATATAAATCCAAAGGGATTTAAAGAAATGGTCATTAGTGCATATGGCAGTAATATGGGCTTGTTTGGATTTGAAATCATCCAACCTGGAAAACTGAACTGGACCCTGGAAAACTGAAGTCTTAATGATGAGCTTATGTAGTCACATGATCTCTTGACAAATTATGACTTAGCTTTAAGAAATGGCCACTGCTGAACATGCACACTATTTGGTTATCATTCGTCGTGAACCACAGAATTTAAAAGTATGACAAGCCAAATTTCATTCTGAATTTAAAAACTCTCAATCAAAAATACCTTTAACTAGGAAAAATCCCATCAGCATCCTTTCTCTGGAGGCACTTAGTCACTCAGAAGGAGCAGAAGGAGCAGGCTCAGAGAGCAGGCAGGTGTGGTAAAAATAAACAGGCTCCAGTTCGGAGGGAAAGAGGCGCGCTCGCAGGCTGCGCTCCCAAGACTCCTAGCAACGCGTGGCGGATGTGGGAGGGACGGTGGGGCCCTCCAGCCTCAGTGCCTCCTTTCCCTCCGCTTAGCTGCTGCTGGAACGCAAGCCAGTCCATCTGACATGTGGGCGGACTGAAGACCTTCAAGCGTTGCTTCCCAGAGCACCGAGAGCTGACGCACTGGGAGCTGTGGCCCCGCTGGGTGCAGCGAGGGGCAGGCGCCAAGAGGCTTCACCAGTCCTTGAATATCCAGGATGTCATCCCTTACAGGAAAGGACCCTATTCCCAGTATATGTTAATACCCCTAAACTGGGAAGAGATTTAAGGCCACTTTCCAATGGCAATGCCTCTGTTAGCAACTAGGGCAGAACTGAAAATGGAGAAAATGTGCTTCTATGTAACTTTATACAAATATAAAAGGTCTATACAAGCTCTGGGTATGGTTTCATAAGATAAAGTATGACATTCTGATGATAATTATCTGCTCCAAGAAATAGACTCGCTTAGGAGGGATTCCTTTTCTTTCCGACTTTTTTAAGTACCGGGCCAGGATATAAATCGAAGGTAACAGAATGGAGAAAAGAGCAGGATTAACATCACGGGACTGCCTCACCAACAGAAATCCAGGTCAGCCACTCTAATGCTGCATATTGGACTTTAGCAGGGCAGCCAGGCTGAGTGCTATACAGTAAACTATCATAGTTCAATCCAAACTTTCCCTGGAGACTGGAACAGCAGACTCTTGACTGCGGAGAGCTGCCTATTATATAATAGCTAATGGTTATTTCTTTTATTTTTCTCTCAAGACTTCTGATACACTATGGCAACCACAGTTACAAATGTGTAAGTTAGTGCTATACTTTTAATCACCTACTGGAAAGATTTTATCAGGTTTCTAAAGGGGCATTTTGAATTAAATGCTAACCCCCCTTAACCAAATAAGCAAATAAAATGCAGTATATGATACAGATCTATCCTGTACTATAGTGAATAGTACTGAAATTAATAAGTATCTTCCTAAAAAGTTGGCTATATCACATTTTTGAACATTTAGTCATCCGAATAAAAGGAAGATTGCCATTACATAAGAACCTCCCAATAAATCTCATAGTTGTGCAACTAGTTAACCAGTCTTTGGGTTTTCATACATACCATTTGGTATTCTTAAAAAACATGTCCATCTGAATTGGCACACAATTTTCTAAAGATCTCTGTGTATCCTGTACAATAATCATGGTCAACTATACACTATCTAGATACAGCAAGTTTTAAGTCTTGGGCTCTTTTCCCAGTTTTAAAAAAATTTCTTCCCCATCATTAGGATAAGATAATTTTGTGATTTGCCAGATTTAATGCGAAAACTAAATGTACTGAATATACTATATGTTCAGTAGAAAGATATCAACAATTTTTTTGGCAATCAACTATTTTGAGTTATTGACAATAACCTCAGGAATGTTACCTAAAACTATCCACATTTTCTGATGCCTGGTCCAAGCATCCATTCCCGTCTGCTCCATTTGGAGGCTGTGAATTCCCTTTTTAAGCAGAAGACAAAGGCAGGTACGGTCATCCCAGCTGTTTCTTGTAATCCACGCAGGGCTTCTTCCAGGTAAACGGTAAGACCTGGATGCTCAGAGTGGAAAACTTTGATCCCTTCTAAGTGTTTAAAATGATCTAGGAAACCAAACAAGGGTTGAACAAGTTTCTTCCTACCAGGCAAACACTTCAATTTAGGATATAAAAAAGTATTGACACATCAGTCCCATATGTTCTCTCTTTGGACAGTAATTATCCACTGATCGTATCCCCAGTTTTAAATTAGCCAGCGCCCAGTTTCAATGGCCATCTCTATTTCAAGTAGATACCCTGGTAAGTTTTTGCAATTTAATCCCACACATATCCTTGGACACTGCAAGTGAGTACCCTTGTGTGTGTGTGTAGGCATCTCTTCTTTCAGGCTTTAGGAAAATCACTCTTCAACTGACCAGAAATACTAACGTCATTTTACCAGAACCCCATCTTAATGGACAAGTATGAATTTCTTTATAGGATATACATTTATTTAAAGTGTTTCAGAGATAAGAGGTTGTGTTATTAATAAAAATAAAAACTTCAGAAATAATAAAAATATTTTAATTTTTAAGTTTGATCTTTTGGAATTCTAGATTATTCTAGTGATTACGAATAGTTTAGAAGTGGTTTTGGCAGTGATATTAGTAAACAGGGGTAATAAATCCACTATATTTACTCAGAAGTATATAGTATAATTTTGAACAAAATTTAGTTTATCCAAAGTAGGTGATCAAATTTATTAAAATCATCCTAAAATTTACTTTTAAAAAACCATGTCAATGCATTATATATTTTAAAGGTATCAGGGTAAACTCCAAATTTCTTAGTAATAAAAAAACTTTCAATTGTCAACATATAAATTAAAACTGGAAAAAGAAATTTCACACAAAATCTTTCTTTGTATTAACACTATTATGTCTAACATGAAACACTATTATTTCTAAACGTGAAATTACCATTGAGCACACAACAGTTCAAACCAACAACTTTAAACTCAGGAACCAGCTCCTGGGAACCGCCCCCTCCCTCCTCCCACAGTGCTGCGAATATTTCTAACATTGTTCTTCCTGCACTGCCTTGCATGTTTCTCCCCAGACTCAGGGCTCTTTGAGGACAGACAGTGTATCTTATTTATCCGGGTGTCCCAAGCATCTAGCAGACAGTGGGTACGTTTGTTCAAGGACCAAGTAAACAGACAACATCTAGCTGTGGGTCATCTACTATTATCCTGCTGGAATATAAATTGACTTTAGACCTATTATCTTATGCTACTGCTTGGCTTGGTTTAAGATAGCATTTTGGGAATCCAAATGACATAACTGAAAACATTACTTCCCTACAAATCTAAAATTTGAATAATCCTTTTTTTAGTTTCTTCTCTTCTTCAGATTTGGATAAATCGTGTCTGCAAGTAAAATTTGGTACTTCATGGAAAATGAGCACCTTATTTAAACATGAGAAAGTAAATCCGCTGATGTTGGTCTTAGCTCTCTAGGCCGATTTATCTTGCAAACAGATTCCTGCTAAATCAGGTCAGAAAACTATTAGGTAATACTCAAGGGGGAATAAATTAAAAGAAGAAATGGGGAATTAAAGGACCAAAATACAGGTTAATTTTTACAATAGAAAAATAACAAACAACTAATAGATTATCCTTTTACAAAAAAAGGAACTTTCATTCATAAGACTGTTTAATTGCCACAGATCAAATTTATTATCATGAGACAACTAATCAAGAAGCCTATGAAACACATAAAATTTAAAAATATTTCTAAAATCTAAATAAGTTCTTTTAGAGATCTTATAAAAATTCATGCTTTAACTCATGAACTGAATCATAAATATACACCACAGTCTTGAAAAATATTTCTTATCGTGACTATTTAACTCTTTAGCTGATTTGAACTGACTTTAGGAGTCAAACATGAGTATTAAACAAATGATCAGTACATTGTTTTGCGGTGTATTTCGAAAGGTGATAAAGCTGTATTTGTCGAAGTTTATGCCATCATTTTGTTGGTAAGAGCACATATGTCAACACAGGGCTAAAAAGACAAGGCATACCAGTGCCATTTAAAAGCCCCATCTCCCACAGGTGGTAAAAGGCCAATTATAATACTTCTTAGAAATCGTAAAAGACTATAATGGGTAGATTTTTAACTCGCCATGTTTGGGAGCTAAGCAATTTCTGAAATTTAAAAAGAAAGCTCCTATAAAGCATTTTTTTATTCTAAAAATAACGTATAATAAGTTACATGAAATAGTTTAAGAAAATTGTCAATATTTTACGATAACTATCTTAACTGTATTATTCCTACAAAATGACCTAAAAGTAAGAAAGCTATCAGGAAAGAGGAAAAAAAAATGAAAGTACAGTAATGAAAGAAAGATTGTAAAATAAAATCTGTGAGGATTTTTAAACACATGAATATTTATGTTTGCATATATATATTATGTATGCGCATAGAGAAAGGAAATATACTTTAAAAACCAAATGATTTAGTAGGATAAGAAATTAACCCTGTTGAACACACCCTTCAAAAGAACAATCTCACCATTTCGTCAGGTGGAGAAAGAGGAACTGCTTAAAGGCTGAACTGATTGGAAACGAGGTCACATCTGCTCTTCTCCTGCCCACTCACGTAACGTTTTGGAACTTTCAGCTTGTGCCAATCGACCCTATTTTCTTACCAAGAAGTGCTAAGAATCTCTTTTTTCTCTTTTCTAGATCATCTTTAAAATACTTTTAAAAAGCATTCCCAGTATCAATCCCTGGGGACCACACTTTTAACACTTTTTTTTTTAATCCAGGGAAGTGCTTATTTCGTCCCATCCTTTTGATTCCTGTTTCCAGCATAACAGCGCATTTTATAATCTAATACTAGCCAAAGCCAAGCAGACGGTTTAATTCTTAATCCTCCTCCACATCTGGCACACCCAGTGAAAACACATAAGGATTTTGAAATCTTCCTGAAAACCTTATAGGAAATTATGTCACCAACAGAATCATCAATAATTCTTAGGACATTAAGGAAAATTTGTGCCGAGTGAGAGCAGAATGAGGTCAAATGTGGCGTTTGTGCTGGGAAAGAATGTAATACCCTTTTGAAAGCCAAAAAAGCAATGTCCTATTATCCCTGTAGGGCAGAAATGGGAGAATGAATCCAGCACTCCCACATGAAGTGTCACTACTCTCTGCAGCTGGAAACGCATAAAACAGCTTTTCCTCTCCTGCTTCCTTGCTTTGCCCTAAAGCGTGGCTTTCATACAGCTCATAAAAAAGGTACTGCAACGTGTGGCTTTACAATGCACACACTTTGACTGGTACGTGATAATCTTCTCTTGCAAATCCGGTAAAAAAAATCACCCCAAGAAAGAAAATACTTCAAAGTTGTCATGGCAGATATGTCATTTTGGAGCATAGAACAACATTTTACTACCATGTCAGGACTAGAAATCCATTTTAGGAGGGTGTGACAAGGTAACATAATTATGTGCGACAGAAAAATACATTCAGAGGAGATCAAGGTTATTTCTGTAATAAACTTGTTGACATTTTACTTTTCATCTATCAGCAGGCATGATCTCAAGAGGGACTGCTTCTCCAGAGATACTCGACTCTATCAGGAGTGGTATTTGGCATTCAGGTTAGTATTTATAGGCATCATTAAAAGATAAAAGAACTATCCTTTTAGTTATCTAAATATTTATTACAGGCCTACTCTATGCCAGGCACGCTACATAAAAGAGAAATGCTATAGTAAAACGCCTTACCTGCAAGGGAGTCTCAGCCTGGCGGGGGCGGAGGTGCGGAGGGAATACCTGATGAAAACGGAGAGGCTCCCAGGACACCGGGGTGACTGCGGGTAAGGCGGTGGGGACGGGAGTGGGCGTGGCAACCATTCCAGGCTGAGGCAAGGGTGGAGTGTGCGGGAACTCCCAGGCACCGGGTATGGGGAGTGCAGGGACAGCTGGGACGGGCAGGACGCGGGACTTGAGACACTGGAAGTTCCTCAGGGGGCCTCTCAAGAACTGCCCAGAGGTTCAGACTTTATCCTCTCAGAAATGGAAGCCACGAGAGGGAAGCTTGCCAGAGCAAAGCTGAATTTGGGAATGAGCTCTGATGAAGCAAATGAATGGGAAGAGAAGCCAAGATGTTTCCGGAAAGATAGAAAAAAATTTAAAAATAAAATACTAGAGAAGGCAATGTGGGGAGAATTTCAAGAAGGGAGCGGTCGACAGGGCCAAACACTGCAGTCGCGATGTCAAATGCAGAGTCACAAAGCCCGAGGTAGGGGCCGTGCAGCATTTCCCGCTCGCCCGCTCCGGGCGCACCACGGTGGCGGTGGCGGGGCCCAGGGGCGCGGACCCAGAGAGGCCTCGGGACTCCTCAGCGACCTCCTCCCCAGCCACAGGTGGAAGTACCGTACTATTTTCTCTCATCTAGAAGACACGAGGCATTTCTGTGATCCTCTCGTCTGCCCCGGACATTCCTTTAGAAGCCTAACCGATGGACTAACACGTATCTACTGCGTACCAGGTTACAGGGTACAAAGACAAGCAAATACATCCCTGCTCTTGCGGAGCTTTCTGTACAGTGGGGGAGACAGACAATGAAACAATCACATAAATAGGTGCTGTAGGAGCCTTTAAGGATGGCTGATCCAATCTAGGAAGTTAGGACGGGTTTCCTTGAGAATGAGCACACCACGGAGGAGCAGAGACCCGAAAGACGAGAAGTTCACTAGGTGAAGCGCGGGGGGCAGAGTCGCCCAGGTAGGGACGTGTTGTGCAAAGTCCCTGCAGCAGCGAGGCCACGGCGAGAAGGACTAACTGGGGCTGCAGCACAGAGTGAGGGGCCCGGGGCCAGGGGAGGCTGAAGACAGCAGGAGCCAGACCAAGCAGGGACTGGTGGCCACGGCGACGAGTTTAGTCTTACTCTGAGAGCAGCGAAAGCGAGTCAATAGTTTCCATGCACCTGGAAGGGACAGGAGCACTTTGAAAATCAGAGTTCTCTGGCTGAGGCATAAGAGAACAGACTGGCAGGAGGCCAGGGTGGATGAGGACAGATCAGGGAGCAGGTGGCAGTAAACCCGAAAGCTGGGCAGATTTGAGGGGTAAGTAGTGTCTTTGTGTTGCTATAAAGGAACACTTGAGGCTGGGTAAGAGGATTATTTGCCTCACGATTCTGCAAGCTATAGGAGAAGCACGGTGCCAGCATCTGCCTCTGGTGGGGGCCTCGGGCTGCTTCCACCCACTGCAGGAGGCGAAGGGGCGCCGGGGGGGTTCAGAGGTCACATGGCGGGACAGGAAGCAAGAGAGCAAGGGGGGAGATGCCAGACTTTTTAACAGCTCTCACGGGAAGAGTGAGAACTCACTCATTACAGTGAGACAGGACCAAGCCGTCCATGAGGGGCCCCCCGCGACCCGAACACCTTCTATTAGGCCCCACCTCCAACACTGGGGGTCAAATTTCAACATGAGGTTGGGGGGAGACAAACATCCAAACTATAGAAATGAGGAAGTAAAATGAACAAATCTGATAATGGATTGGATATGCATGGTGAAGAAGAGAGAGATATGAAGAATGAGTTTAAGATTTCTATCTTATGCAACTAGATGCTATTCGCTGAGAGAGGAAACACGGAAATAGACCAGAATTAAAGATGATGAGTTCCTTTTTAGATATGCTGAGTTAGAAGTGCTTCTGAAACATTCAAGAGGAGATGGAAACAGAATTTATAGCTCGGCGAAGAGGTCTGGAGAATATAATTTGGCAGACATCTTTGTGTAGATAGTAACTGACACAAAAACCTGGATAAAACAAATGATGGAGAGATTATAAAGTGAGAAAAGGAGAGGGCCTTGGATCCCGCCGTGAGGATCCAACCCTTAAAAGATGGATGGAAGAGGGTGAGCTAGGGGACCAAAGAGCTAGAGGACGATCCCAGTATGTAGGCAGAAAACCCAAAACCAAGACTGTGTTCAAGGCAGAGGGAACAGTCAACAGTGTTAAACGCTGTGTAGAAGCCAAGTAAGATGAGGATTGCCTTTGGTAACATGAAGCTGACATTGACTGATATCTTGGCGAGAGCTTTCTTGGCAGCGTAATGGTGTCAGGACCCCAGCTGGAGTGGGTGGAAGTGTGGGGCTGGGGTGTGCAGAAACAGTGCAAGCAGGAACAGACAGTCATGAAAAATTTGCCTGTTGAGGGAAGAACAGAGACAAAGAGGGGAGTAAGATTTTGGTTTGTTTTGTTTTCAATGGGAAAGGCCCGAGAACTTTTAAAAACAAAGGCAATGGTGAGATACTAAAATACAGGAGAGAAAGGGTCAGGAGTAGAAAGTTTCTGAGAACGTGGAAGGGGTGGAGCCAAAGCTGTGCTAGGTCAGCAGGGACTGGTCAGGACAGTCCCTCCGCTGCAACAGAAGGATGGAATTGGAGCAGACACCGGCATTTTTCTTTTCCTCGGGATCCAAACCCTCACCACTGCTGTCCGAATCACTCTAACAGCCGCCTCTGTTTAATCTGGTCTGCACCTTGCACTCGGACTTGCCTGTTGAACACTGCAGGTATATGAAAAGATGCTCGACATCACTCATCTTCTGGGACATGCAAATCGAAACCACAAGGAGGCATCGTCTCACCCAAATTAGAATGGCTACTATCAAAAAGACAAAAAAAAGATGGTAGCGATGATGTAGAGAAAAGGGAACTTTTATACACTGTTGATGGGAATGTAAATTAGTACAGCCACTACGGAAAAACACTAAGGAGGTTTGTAGGAAAACTAATAACAGAACTATCATAGGATGCAGCAATCCTACTACTGGGTATTTATCCAAAGGGGAAAAAAACTCACAGGATTTTGAGTCAGACAGACTAACCTGAATTTGAATAATGGCTCTACCATGTATTGTCCTTGGCCTTAGACAAATCACTTTACCTCTCTGAACTATAGGCTTCTCATTTGTAAAATGAGTTAACAATATGTACCTCTAGGTTGCCTTGAACATTATATAAGAAAACATGAGAAAGTTCAGAACATAGTATTT
>CAUYSK010060447.1:0-28701 GCA_963575035.1 Avahi laniger
CTTCATTTTATCTAAATACTTTGGTGCTGCGGTCCCCAAACCCCAGGCTGAGGACCAGTACCGGTCCCTGGCCTGTTAGGAACCGGACTGCACAGCAGGAGGCAAGCGGTGGGCAGGTGAGCGAAGCTTCATCTGTATTTATAGCTGCTCCCCATCACTCTCATCACCGCCTGAGTTCCGCCTCCTGTCAGATCAGCAGCAAACCCTATTGTAAACTGCGCATTCAAGGGGTCTAGATTGCACGCTCCTTATGAGAATCTAATGCCTGATGATGTGAGGTGGAGCTGAGGTGGTGATGCTAGCGCTGAGAAGTGGCTGCAAATACAGATTATCATTAGCAGAGAGGTTTCACTGCACAATAAATATAATGCGCTTAAATCATCCTGAAACCATCCCTCCACTCACCGTCTGTGGAAAAATTATCTTCCGTGAATCTGGTCCCTGATGCCAAAAAGGCTGGGGACCACTGCCCTACAGTATTCAGTTCCGTGACATGCTGTTCAGGTTTGTAGCCTAGGAGCAACTGGCTGTACCACATGGCCTAATTATGCAGTAGGCTACACCATCTAGGTTTGCGTAAGTACATTCTACGATGTTCAAATGCCCGTGGAATTGCCTAACGATGCATTCCTCACAACGTATCCTTGTCCTTAAGCAAAGTGTAACTGCAGTTCTTTCTCTGGCCTAGGATATTTTTATTTTCATACAATTGCAGGTCAGTATCCATCAAAAACTTGAAGTCACTTTTCTAAAGACCTCTGGTATACTCTGTGTTGAGCTCCATTCTCTTTTGTGGTCTGTCCCTCAAACTCTAACTGCCTCAGACTCTCGAACTCATATTTTCTGTCTTCTCAACTCAGAGAGATTGCCAGACTCTTTTCTGACTTCCTCTTCATGAGCTGCAGTCTGGAAACTTCATGTAGTAAGCTGGGATGATCATAGGGTCACTTTATTTTCCTTCTCTAGAGATCACAGTCTTATATATCATATTGCTCAATAAACTAGTATTTAATATATTTGTCCTCTTGTCTAGTTGAAGACTTCTATTATATAAGAAGGGGATGTCCATAACAGCAGTTTTTATCAAAAAGAACTCTACAGAAAACACATGATCAACAAAAGCACTGTTATGGTAAAAGACTCTTTGACCTTACGGGAGAAATTATTCAAGAATAATTAAGAAATCAATATACTTAATGAGCATCTACTACATGCAACACAAAATATTTTTATTTTTCCTCACATGAGTATACAGGTAAAAAATCTAGACCATATCAAATTAGACCAGCAAACACTCTGATGCTGACACATTTAGGAACTGCTTTTCTTCAGTTGTTTCATTATGCATAATTTGTCCATTTTATCATTCCAATCTATAACTGATAATCTTTGTTGTATATTGTACCACATTTAATTCTAGTTCTAGTTCTTTCTAATTCTACTTTGATACTCTAATTTTGAACCCTCCTTTTTAGCTATGTATACACACAATTTGTAGCCTTATTCTTCCATTTTCACAACAGAATAATTGTTTTTTTTTAAATTAGAATATTGCTACGTAGCAAAATCAGAAATGTTTTTTTATAACCCTATTTAATTAGGAAAAAACTCTGTCAATACTGCATTGTTTAATTTTATTATTTTAACATTACTGTCTATTTACTGTTATGTCAGTAACTCCCATGCTTTTGAAAATTGGATGAGCAATAGTGGAAAAGATAGAAGGATGATATCCATGTTACCATCAAGTGAAATAAAATTCTTTATTCTGACTATGGTTTTGATGCATGATATTGATTAATTTCTATGTATAAGTATCTCTATATTTTTCCACCCAAACTATAGAAAAGCAGTTGTGAATATTCTTAGGAACTTACTGTTTTTGGTTCAACTAGATATCCTCTCTGCCTGTCATAATTCAAGTCTACCTTTTAACTTTCTCTAAGGCATTATCTACTTATGTCTACATGCGGTGCCATCATTTAGTGTTTGGTGAACTCTCAGGGTTGTGCAGTGTAATAGTTTATAAGAGATTCAGATAAAGTCTTTTTCTGGAATTAAAAAGAGAGAAAAATCCAGGGACTACCAAAGCAGCAATACAAACACAGACAGCATGGACTAAAAGTAACATGTTATAAACTTTTTGGAAGACTAAGAATGACATGTAAAATAAATAGACGAAGAGTAAATAAATAGTTGGAAGATGAAACAAAATTGGGAAAATAATGAATAATATACATTATGCTTTGCCAGTGAACTCATAGGAAAAATCCTACAAAGGATCTCACAGAGAGACAAAGAAAATTTTATTTTTGATTGTATTTTTAATAAGATTTTATTATGAAGATTCCTAACAAGAACCTAGGCATATTGAAAATAGTATATACTTGTAAATGGATGCTTAGAGTAGAATATATTATATATATCATAGATAGATAACTTACATTAATGTCTATATTTATATCCTCATCTACATCGATATTGTCTTGGTGGTAGAAGAGAAGGACATTAAATCCCTTTCCTACTACAGAGGTGGGAAGTATTTTTCTGTCCATTATTAAAAGTTGCTACACTTCATTAAACCAATGGATCATCTAGTCCACTGTCTTATCACTATCCAAAATGATGTTTTCTGTGTAGTGCTATTTTGTCATATGGATCATCCCCTGATAGAAAGGAGATCAGGTGTTATGATATGAATCATAGAACTAAATGTAAAATGCAAAACTGTAAAACTCCTAGAAGATAGCATAGGAGAAAACCTAGATGATGTCGGGTATGGTGATGACATTTTAGATGTAACACCAGCGGCACAATCAAAGAAAGAAAGAATTGATAAATTGGACTTCATTAAAATGAAAAATTTCTCTGGAAAAGACAATGTCATGCGAGAAGACAAGTCCCAGTCTGGAAGAAATATGTTCAAAAGACACATCTGATAAAGGACTGTTATCCAAAATATACAAAGAACTCTTAAAACTCAACGATAAGAAAAAAAAAAACCCAATTAAAAAATGGGCCAAAGATTTTAATAGACACCTCTCCAAAGAAAATATGCAAATTGCAAATAAGCATATGAAAAGATGTTCCACATCATATGTCATCAAGGAAATGTAAATTAAAAGACCACCAATGTTATAGATAACAGGTGTGAGATACCACTACACACCTATTAGAATAGGCAAAATCCAGAACATTGGCAATCCCAAATGCTAACATGGATATAGAGCACAGAAACTCTCATTTATTGCTGGTGGGAATGCAAAATGGTCCAGCCCCTTTGGAAGACAGTTTGGCAGTCTCTTACAAAACTAAACATACTCTTGTCATACAACCCAGCGATTGTATTCCTTGACGTTTACCAAAAGGACTTGAAAACCTTAATAATCTTTGCATGGATACTTATAGAACCTTTATTCATAATTACCAAAACATGGAAGGAACCAAGATGTCTTTCAGCAGGTGAATGAATAAACTGCGGTATATCCAGACAATTGAATATTATTCAACACTATAAAGAAATGAGCTATCAAGCCATGAAAAGACCTGGAGGAAACTTAAATTCATACTACTAAGTGAAAGAAGCCAATCCGAAAAGGCTACATACTGTTTTATTCCAATTATAGGACATTCTGGAAAAGGTAAAATTATAAGGACAGTGAAAAGATCAGTGGTTGTCAGGAGCTGGGAATAGATGGAAAATAGAAGATTTTTAGGGCAGTGAAACTACTCTGTGTGATACTATAATGGTGGAAACATGACATTATACATTTGTCTAAACCCATAGAATGTACAACACCCTAAGTGAACTCTAATGTGGACTATGGGTGATAATAATGGATGGGCTTTGGATGATAATGATGTATGGATGTGGTTCATCAACTGTAACAAAAGCACCACTCTATGGGGGGATGCTAATATCGGGGGTAAGGCAAGCAGGTGTGGGGCAAGGAAGTATGTGGGAAATCTCCCATTTTTTCTGTGCACAAAACTGTTCTAAAAAAAATTAAGCCTTAAAAACAAAAGAATGTGGTTTTGTTTGCATCTAATCAAATTAAAAAGGCCATCATTCCTATTGCAGCTGAACTCTTCTTCCTGTATCTGCAACCAATCGGCCAGGAGAAGGCGACTTATCTATGATATGGCATTGAGAATTACCCCCAAGAGACCTAGAAAGGTGGACCCTGGGGCTTAAAATCCTTCCTGTTTATCTCTAAGCAACATTTTCACGATAGCATGTGTGGGAGAAAATAGCATACAGCTGTAAATGCCCATCACTAGTGTTTATTCTGCAAAGTGATCTCTGTGCCCCATTGCAATCCTTTGCTTTCTTTCCTTTGTGGAAATTTCCTGTTTCTCTTTGAGAAAGATAATTCAATCCTGTTTCCATTGCTCTTCCTCCCAGGCTGCCATAGAAAACACACACACACACACACACACACACACACACACACTCCACACAAAAGGAATTATAAAAAATTTCTTTTCACAGTCGCTCCTACTCAGCTCTGAAGTTCAGAACTCAAATGTCTTAGGTATCCAGATGGTCCCATCCCAATCTGGAAAAAGCCTCTTCCCCAACTTTCCCTCTCAACCTACCGCAGCCTCTGACTCCTCACAACACCGTCGAAAGAAAATGCATTCTTTGCCTGCCCAAAAGACTGTGCAACCCAATCGATCATAAAAAAGAAAATGAAAAATTACCGCCTAAACTCAAGTCTTGAGCGCCACTCTCGTGGGCAAAGCCCCAGGGAAGAAATCAATTCTCAGCCTGCCATCCTCAGAGTCCGGGGCCAGGGAGACACTGGCCAGGCGGTGTTTTCTGGCTCCCTACCCACTCCCTCAGACTCAGGCCTTTGCCATGGGTCCCCACCTCCCCTGCTCCAGAGTTTTTCTCCGGCTCCCCCCCAAGCCACACGAAGTGGCTTCTCGGAAACGTTAGCAGATTCTGCTGAGCTGGAAGGGAGGAAGGTGATGAGGGGGCGAGGTAAGGTAAGGGAAGGGCTATTCTGGAGGCTGGACACACGTACACGCAGGCACACGCCCCGCCCAATGGGTGGCCGTGGGTGGGAGCCCGTGCGACCCTCTCCTCTGCGTTACAGTAGCACACTGTGGAGAGGCTGCTGCATCGCCTCCACCGCGCCCCTGGCTCGGTCCCCGCCCTGCGCCGCCTGCAGGAGTGGAGGGAGGGAGCCAGGGGTGGCGACCCGGGCGCAGAGGGAGGAGTAGAGCAGGAAAAGCGGCGCTGCTGCCGGCGGAGAGGCGGGGCTGCTACCTCCCTGGGCGCGCCCTGGAAGGGGGGACGCAGTCTCCGCGCAGGCCCTGCAGCTGTCTGGTTTCCAATTCCGCCGGCTTGGCTTCCTGGAACTGGGCTAGCCTCGGTACCAGCGGTGGTAGCGGCAGGGGTCCGCATAGCAACAGGAGCCCAGAGAAAAAGGAAGAAGCAGCAGCGCAGAGCCAGGAGCAGGGGAAAAGAGAGGCCGGAGTGAGGAAGGGTTCCTTGCAGCCCGCGCCCTCCCCTGAGGCCAGATCTGCAGGTGCACAGGGTGGGAATGGTCCGCCTGCAAGGTCTCAAGTAAGTGCCTTTTCTTTTGCTCCTTCTGTGCGGCGGGAAGGGAAGCCGCCAATCTTTCACCAGAGCTCCACTCAGCCGCCACACCCACCTGTGTCTATGTTCACATCTCTCGGTTTTGGCCACCCTATATTACGCCACCTGGAAAATAGAGAGGAGAGCAGCTCGGAGGGGTGGTTCTAGCAACTGGAGGAAGAGAACTGGAAAGGCATTTATTTCGATAGCAAGACTGCTCCTTTGCTGGTTTAGACCGTGTGGGTTTACTGCCAGGTAGTGATACTTCATGGTTTATTGTCTTTTATTTTTTTCAGTCTACACTAGCAGAATTGTTAGATGGGCTTCAGTGCCAGGGGCAGTTCGTATTCTTTATGAGCAAAAAGGATGTGCTATATTTCCCATCTGCAAGGCTGAGCGTGCAGAACCGTGGGGTGATCCATCTAAGAGCACACAAAAACAAATAATTGACAAGATAGTTTAACCCCTATTTCTCCATGCAGTTTATTTTTTTTCTTTCAAGAGAATAACCACTTTATGGCGAAATTCAGATAAGATTCAAAATCATTTTAACATTTTATCAGCTTCAACTGAAACTATCATTAACTTTTAGGGAGAAAAAAGGATATTTTTTTCCTTATATTAAAGACAAAAGATTGAAGCAAGATTACCAAGCAAAAAAGTTTAATGCCAGTTTTTGTGACTATAATAAACATTTTACTTATTATTTTAGTATTTTTTCAAAAGTTGCAGTGTTCATAGTAAATTATATCTCCTCTAAAGTTAAGAGCAATTTTCAAGAGAGAAGTTTAGGGGAGTTCTTAAAAAACTCATTTCAATAACATAAAGAGCAAATCACTGTAAGCTTTTAAGAACATGATAGATATTCAGTTACTGAGTGTGATATCAGTGTTGGGAGGTTCAGTTCTTTTCAGAAACATAATTAATGTTCTTTTCTATTTCTTCTTCCCTGTAGACAGGGAAAAGGTTTTCTTTCTTTCTCTTTCTTTCTTTCCTTCTTTCTTTATAACTTAATATATATTTTCATGATCTTTGCTTTAACATCAATAAAACCTATATATAATCTGTAAAACAAATCCAGTTATTAAATTTTCCATTTTATTGAAAAGTCTTCAAATTCTTTTCCTATTATTTTTTAAAAATTTTAACTAGAATTTACTTTCTTAGAATTTATGATAATTAAGAGTTTTTAAAAATTTCATTGATTTTTTTTTTATAGCTAGTCTCACCTGATCCCTATGTATGGAATTATCATGATTGTTAGACTAGCTTATTTACAACTGAATGCTATGTGCCCTCTATTTAGCCAATAGCTTGGCTGAAAATAGGTTTTTAAAAATTTGGTAGGTTTTTAAAAGGAGGTTTTCTTTTAGAAGTAACCATTGTATAGTCATGGGGCACAGTGATGTAGTTTTACAGAGGCTGGGTATGTGATATGCCGCGAGTCCTATGGTGCAGGGCTGGGCTCACAGTCTACCGTTGCTTCTACAGAAGAAAGATGAGTCAGGGCTGGCTCTCTGCCAAAAGCATCCTCCTGCCTCCTTATGTCCCTGAGGGCCCACAGATAATCATGGGAGCCCTCCTGTGGTAATGCTTTTGTGTTTTTGCTACCTGTTGCTGTGCTGATTTCAGCAGCAAAGGAACAGTAAGATATTTGAAGGAGCAATCTGTGCAGTCCTATTCACCTTATTTAATATGACCAACCCACTTTCTCTGTGGCAAAAGAAAAATATAGAATTTTTCATTTTTCATGAATAATAAAATTAATATTTATCTAATTTCTATTCCTATTAGGAATGAAAAAGAATGTGAAGTGCTAGAAGGATTTATAATGTATTTTTCTAAGATAAATCATGACCTTGGACTTAAGGAATGCAAAGTTTATTCATGTAAATGGACCATTCTAGATATTATAATGGTAATAATTTAGGGTTTTCCCTAAAACTTTTTCATAAATTTTTTCCCACAGTCTTTATTATCTGAATAAATGGATCCACCTTCCACCAGTTATTGAAGTCACTTTGATTGCTCTCTCTTCCTCATGACTCCATCTCATCCTTTTTCAGCCCATATTTTGATTTGTAAATCTTATCTCCCAAATATATCTCTATTTCATCATACTTCTCAGATACATCTCTTCTGCCCTCTTTTCTGTATCTATACTGTTACCATATTAGTTCAGGTCATCATGATAATTTATTTGGAATCCTGCCACAGCCTTCAAATTAGTCTACTTCCATAATTTGCTCCTCTGTAATTACTCTCCACGCAAAGCAACACCGTCATGTCTCCCTAAAAAACATTCATTGGCTCAGGACTACATTTTTTTCAAAAAAGGAATAAACACAGAAGCACAGAGACTGATTAGCAATAACAAATGCCTTAGTTAGCATACAGTTCACTCTGTGATCTGTCCCTTCTTTCCAACCTCACCCAAACCCACCTTCTTTTCATTTCTGGGCTCCTGCTACCCTGGTCTTTTGGTTCCTGGTACCCACGAAACAGTAGTACTCCTTAAGGCCTTTTTAAGTGCTATTTCCAATGCCTGGACTACTCCCCTCACTCTTTGCACAGATACTCCTTCTTCAACTTTAAATCTCAGCTCAAAGATCTCTGTGTTTTAGAAAGATCATTCTCAATTACCTTGTCAAAAATAGGTTGTCCCCTGTTAGTCTTGATCTTGGTACCTTGTCTGTTTCCTTCGCAGTGCTTATTACAGCATGCAGGTTATTTTGCGGATTCGCATATTGCGTGCTCCAGGGGAACCCAGACCATGGCTTTATTGTTGACCCAACTTCCAGAATAGAGCCTGGCATGAAGTGGGAGGGGGTTCATAGATATTTATGTAAATAATAAAGTTCAAAAATATGAATTATTTCACCATAGAACTCATCAACCCTGGAAATTTATGCATTTTGTGATTCAATTTATTTTTTATTCCCTGAACATCCAGTATGTTTATAATGATCTGTACTATGATTTTGAGGAGGTGAAATTAAAATGTTATGACATGCATTCCCATTTGTCAGCAGTGTAGATGATAATGTATTCAAATCTAAGTCATTTATAAGGCATTCTTGAGGAGGTAGTGACCATAACTGGATTAAAATACATTTTAAGAAAACATTGGACTAGATTGCATAAACTAATATGATTTTAGTATGAGTGACTCCTAATCTACAATGATGACCTTATTAGGTTTAAATCTGTATCTTTTACCAAGAATTTGAAGGTCACTCAGTAATTACCGTATTTAAAATATTGTTTTTAAATAAATGTGGAAACTTGAATGAGCTTAGCTGATGGAAGTGTATTAGATGAGGCTAAGGACCATAGAAAGGGTTTCTACATGGTCTAAGTTGATATTTGCTTCAGGCACAAGAGGCAAATCATCTCACAAAGAATTATCACTAACTGAAGAAGGCTCAGAGAGTTACAGTGAAGAGCCATCACTGTTATTGAAGTTGAGTGATGACTTGAAACTTCACATTGGTTAATGATAATGTCATATTTATGCTAGAATTAAACTACACACATACACTTTTTGTGGTAGTAAATCCCGCCCTTTCTTTTTCAAGATGTATTTATAGATATTAGGCAAATAATTATTTTTGCTATTAACATTTGGTTGAAAATTTAGCTTTCAGTTCAGTGATCAGCTTTGGTTAATGTTAATTTTTATCTAACAAGTTGGCCAGCCACATATTTTTTTTTTGGTAAATAATATGGTAATCACATTTCATCTTTAAGGACTAAATTATTTTATTAATTGTCACAAGGGATTTTCTTAAGTTTGCTCTTGAGATGGCATGTTGTGATTGTTGTGATGTATTGGAGTGTATCTTTGTACTAAGTGAAGATAGTCCTCCATTTTACACATGACAGATTAGCTAATTTATTCTTCACAGGAGTATTGTGGCATCTTTCTTCAGAACTATGGGTAGTTAGATTACAGTTGAGATGGGAAGGTCATAATAAAACAGATACTATTAGGATTTTATAGAAGTATTTTTACATGAGGAATTATGGGAGAGCATTCAGAAAATGTGGGTAGAATACTTTTGTGAAATATGAGATAACAGTTTTGGTGTCTTGCCATCCTACAAAATGGAATTTCTTCATTGAAGGTTTTATTTACTCTTTCCTTTCTGCATAGTTGAAAGGAAATGGCTATAGGCAAAAGGGAAAGCCATCAGCTCTTGGCAGCTAAAAGTAGAATGAAGTTTGGAGGAATGAAACCCTTCTGGGTGGTGAGGAAAGATGCCAGACCATGACAAAGAGAGAAGGAAGAGGGAATGCCCTGAACGGTGCCAGTAAACATAATCTGCCACAGGCAAATTCTAATTGACATTACATATAAAATTGGATTATTCTGTATCTTTTTAGCCCTACAGAGAAAAGAACTTTTTTCTCCTCTCTCTTTAAAATAACAGCTTATCATAAGTGAAAACACATTGTTATTGCTTCTTTAATGCAGGAAATGGAATTCCTTTGGATCTTTTAATATGATATAATAGGAAGCCCAAAATGCCATATATTATTATTAAAACCTATCACTACTTTAATTGTGATTTCTTTGCTATTCATTTTATGAGTTCCTTTTCTTGTGTCAAGTGTTTGAGAGACTGCTATTATTGATCTTAAATTTCTTTAAAATGCCTGCTTGGACTTTTTACAAAGCTTTCTGAATCATTTATCAAAATACAATATAACTGTAATTGCACCTATGATTCTTCGCTTGGAAATTTAGAAGGAGTATATTTACAATGTCTGCAGTGAATGCCCTTTTCCTTTCCTTACCTTTCCTTTTTCTTCTTCTTCTCTCTTATAGCTCATCTTGTAAATATTTGGTATATATGCCAGTAATGTAAATTTAACTCCACTTTCAGTACAAAAGTACTATTAGTACAAATAATTGAAAAATTGGGCCTCTAAAGAAGGTTTAATAAGGTTAGATAGATGCATTAAAATAATTAAGTACAAAGATATTTCCATCAATATCTTTAATGAAATTTTCTGTGTTACATGCCAAACTAGACACCCTATATTATCTGGTTGTTTTTAAAAAATAAGGGTGATTTTACCAGATGTAGTATCTATCAAGTTTTACTATTATAGTTGCTCATAAATTGTAAAATCCAATTGAATTGTAAAATCCAATTGAATTATTTTAAAATATGTCATCTTCTTGAGGGGATATAGAAATTCAAAAAAGAAGTAAATATACATATTCAAATTCATATAGACAAGTAAAACAGGAAAATGAGAGAAATCTTTATAAATGATCCTTTCATGGAACAAAATATTACAAAGTCGAAGTGATGAATTTGTTTCCTTCTTAACATGATATACACTCTTGTTACCTTTACAAACTTGGTTCAGGTAGGGAGAAGAGAAGTAGCATCCTTGGGAGTCAGCTGGGAGCCAGACTCTTACAATCCCATGAGATCATCTGATGTGTACTTTCAGAAATGAGTGTTTGTGGAATGTCTATGCAGAGAGGTGCTTTTGAAAATCCATATTACATCTCAACCATGTTTCTACCATATTTCAGAATGTTTGTAAAATATTGTTATGAAGTATTAAATGCATAGTGAAATAAATTTTTTCAAATTAGTCAAGTGAAAAACAGAAGCTTTTTTCCTAGATATTTCTCTTACTCAGTATGCTGTCTTGGTCTAATATTGATTTCTCAAGTACAACTTCATTGATTGTAAATTGGTAGTATCTACTTCTAAGGGTTACTGTACAATTTAAGATATATGTGTATATAATTTTTTCATAACAGCCATGTTAGTGTCTCATACATGGTAAGTAAGTGCTCAATAATGGCAGCTAGACAGTTGGTAACAATATATTATAATCAAAATGTATTCTTTTTAGATTATAATATAAATTTTACTGCATCTAAAGTTCATCTTTGTTAATTTTACTTTTAATCTTATTCCAATGGATACTAATGATACAGTTTCCCCTATTTCAAAAGACAAGTATAATTATGCATCTTTAATTGAGGCCCATTGCATTTTGAACTTTTTGAAACAT
This sequence comes from Avahi laniger, assembly GCA_963575035.1. Classification (NCBI taxonomy): domain Eukaryota; kingdom Metazoa; phylum Chordata; class Mammalia; order Primates; family Indriidae; genus Avahi; species Avahi laniger. The sequence goes on from CAUYSK010060447.1 coordinate 11,633, forward strand.
TCCCTTGGTAAAGTATTCAGTTACTGACCATTGCCAAATAGTTTATTTGAAATATCTAAAAATTCATCAGTAGGAAAACATGAGAGGTGGGTTCAAAAATCAAGAATTTGTTAAATATTCAGTTACATTTTCTTTATGTTTTTGAACATGATCTATCAGAGTTTCTCATTAACTCAGTTCGGTGAAGGAGGTGACCTGCAGATGGTCTGTTAATGAATCTTACAACAACTAATATCTACTTTTACAGGAACTGTTTTAGAAGAGCATATTTTGAAATTTCTCACTTATGTATGACAATCAAACTTACTCCAATAATTCAATCATCAGGAATACAATTCTGTGGTTTTTTTTTAGTAAGCAAATAAGATGTCTAAGCCTGGAGAGAAATATTTGCCAAAATGTCCATTCACTTACTTTATTTCATTGGTGATTCAGTAACAAAAACAAGAATCTTGCAAAGCAAATTATAAAATTACGATAGTCAGTTAATAGTTTTTATTTATTGTTTTCTTAAGTGATCTATAATTCTTCCTCAGTTACAAAGAATAATAGACTATGTGTTACAAGACATGTGCAAGGAAATACCACAAAGATAGAAAATGAACATATAAGAGTTACCCTGCCATAAAGAAAACTATAGCTGGAAAAGTTCACATCTTGCTAATATTAGTAATAATAACATTAATTTAATCGTCTTATATATGGATGTCTCATTTATGCTGAGTAGTATGTTAATGGATTTTTGAGAGGTCCCTTTAAATCCTCATAACCACCCTTTGAGGTGAGAACCCTAAGGCTCTGAAGTTACCTAACCTTTTCAAAGACTCACAGAGATTACTAAACTTGAGTAACATGCCCATTTCTTTTAAAGAAAAGAAAATCTTATCTATCCCGAGAATATGCTTGCACATATCCCACAGGGTGGTTATGTTACCAGACATTCCATAAAACCTTTTAAACCCTTAATGGAGCTAAAGTAAAATTACATTTGTAATTAAACATAGCAAACCAAGTAATTACAATACTAGAGAACAAAAAAGAGAAAGATTGAAGAATGTCTAAATTTCATCTTGAATACTGATTCCTGGGGAGGGAGGCATTTATGTTAAACCCAAATTGAGATTTTGGTGGAAGTTTGAAGACATTATGAGAAAAGTATCTATATATTTAAAGTGTTTTTGAAGTTATTTTAGAGGTTAAGTGACTTCAGTTTCCTGGTCCAGGGATATCATTGTACTACTCTCACTTGACTTTGCCATAATTAGACTATTTCGTTTGTTTTATTATGAAAAAATTAAGATAGGAAGAAGGACTTTCACAGGGTAGGAAAGAGTTGAAAAAAGAAGACTGCTGTCATTAAAAGCGGTATGTGAGCTAGGCATGTGGTGTGTACCTGGGAGGCTGAGGCAGGAGGATCACTGCAATGAGCTATGATTGTGCCACTGCACTCCAGCCTGGATGATAGAGCAAGAAAGATCCTATCTCTAAAAAAAAAGAAAGAAAGAAAAAGAAAAAGATATGTATACGGAATGTCTAGGGTGAAGTTCATTCTGAAATGGAGAAGAAACAGGGAATGAAGTTACACGATGGGACCCTGGGTGTTAGGGGATGGAGAAGTAGGGAAAGCAAAGTGATATTGTTCAGGGTAAGGAAAGAAAAACATGTATTTGTATGTTCTGGAAAATAAGAATTTAGACATTCTTAATTAGAGGAGTACAAGTATTTATAATATTACAAATTGATATATACAAACGTAACCTAAATCAGTGCTTATTGTCACAAAGAGTCTCTGTCCATTAATAATTTTTTTAAAATCAATAATTCAAGACTTTTAAGGGCTTTAAAACATTTTTAGATAATTAATTTATCTAAAGGGTGCTTTATGCCTACTAAGAATGGTAGTCATTCTTAGTACATATGCTGAATAAATTGTACATATTTATTACACAACTATAAGCTAAACTTTTATCTAAAAAATCACTCTTTTTCACTGAAACATACTTTCTAAGAATGTGGAAGCAGTTAGTTAACAAGGACTTAGTAATTTAGTATATCTTTTTATCATTACTAGGTCCTAATGACATAGAGTCATATTTCTTATTTGTACTTAGGAAAGAACAGCACTTCTGATTCTTTTCTGCCGCAGTTTGGGTTCACCAATTACAGATGACATTAGCCTTCTTTGCACAAAAGAGCCAAAATGTTTTAACACATACTCAAGTTGGTACATTAAAATGGAAGAAACCCAAATCCTTTTCTAAAAACAAGGGTTATCTGTTGGGAAACTTCCTTAAGAGGTGGACTGGGAGAGAAGAAAAAAAAAGTTAAAGCTAAAATTTTCAACTGATTTGTTTTGGCCTGGTGATCAATCATTAAATTGTATCTGGTTTGCCTCCAAAATGTGTAGGTCAGGAGTTGGCATCCAAGTTGGTATTCGTGCCACTGAGGTTTGTGGGGAGGAAGGACCTGGCAGAGATCCCAAGGGCAGTGGTAAAGGGCTGCTGAGCCTCTCCAAGTCAGCTCCTAGAGCTCTCAGCCTTTATCGGTTTCCTGGAATTTAAGAGTAATTCCTTCTTTTGTTTCCACCTCTTTTATTCCCTCTCTTCCTTCTTTCAGAAACTGTTTACTGAATTGCTACATAGGCATTATTGTAGACACTGTAGATACAACAGTGCACAGAAACATGGAGATTTTACTGATAGTTTTAAGAGACATATAATGAATAAATAAATATTTGCCACTACCCATCATTGTATTACAAGATAGGCTGTAAAGAAAAATAAAACAGGGCAGAGAGAATTGAGAGTAGCAGGTGTTATTTAATAAGGGTGGTCAGAAAAGTATTTTAGAGGCGATATTTGAACAGAGACATGAAAGAGATGAGGGAGTCAGGGAGCTAGCTGGACAACTGAAAAATCGTCCTAGTCGCAAAGAGCAGCAATGGCAAAAGCCCTAAGGCTTCTTATGTTTAAGGAACAACAAGAGAAAGCCCTTGTGGCAGAAGTGCCAAGAGCGAGGTTAGAAGTAGTGGAAGATGAGGGCTTTTTCTTAACTTTGTGAAGATTACTAACCCTGCCTAGAGGTCTAGTGAGGAGCAGATGCTACAATGACCAGCATGGAACAAACTGGGAGGGGACGAGTGTGCTGTTTTTAACTGGATCCCTTTCTGGATGTGGGTAATGCAAAGTCAGAATAAATGTTAGAGAAATCCCTAATTTCCGTACAAAAATAATCTTTTTGTCATTTTTTGGGTGATGTATGTGTAAATGTTCTATATTTTCTCCCCATCTGCAATCGACTGAATTCTTGGAAGCTCTTATTACTATTTGGGGAAGAAAAGGGCTAATATGACAAAGGTTAAAATTAATAGCATCTTTAAATGTTTGAATTCTGGAAATTAAAACAATGGTGAGAATGCAGTAACGTTTTGCTGTAATCTCTGTACTTTGATTGTCTTTTTGTCTGTTGTACAATTACTTCTCCTGGAATAGTGGTGCTACAGAGATATAAAGGACTACTGCCTAGAAAAGTATATATTAAGGAGACACACTTGTAGCTTAACCTGGTTGGCTCACTGCTAACTGCTGTGATTTTGGTATCCTACTGACACTATGTGCCTTACAGATATCAGAAAATGATTATGAATTTTAAAAAATTATTTTGGTAAAATATACATAACACAAATTTACCATTTTAACCATTTTAAAGTGTATAATTGAGAGGCATTAATTACATTCATATTGTTGTGCACCATCACCACTATCCATCTTCAGAACTAAACTAAAACTTGGTACCCATTAAACAATAACTCCCTACTCTTCCCTCCTCCTGTCTCACAGTAGCCACTTGTCTACAAATTTGACCACGCGAGGGAACTTATATAAATGACTTCATACAGCATTTGCCCTTTTGTATCTGGCCTATTTCACTGAACATAATATTTTCAAGGTTCATCCATATTGTAGCAGGTATCAGAATTTTGTTACTTTTTAAGGTTGTATAATATAATATTCCATTGTACATATATACTACATTTTATTTATCCGTTCATCTGCTGATGGACATGTGGGTTGTATCCACTTTTTGGCTAATGAGAATAACACTGCTATAAACATTGGTGTGCAGATATTAATAGCTTTTTGAGTCCTTGCTTTCAGTTTTTTTGGATATTCATCCAGAAGTGGAATTGCTGGATCATATGATAATTCTATGCTTAATTTTTTTGAGGAACTACCATAGTATTTTCCACAGAAGCTGCACTGTTTTACATTCCCACCAGCAACGCACAAGGGTTCTAATTTCTTCACACCCTCACAAACATTTACTTTCCCTTTTTTTGATAATAGCCACTTTATTAGTTGTAAAGCCATATCTTATTATGGTTTTGATTTGCATCTCCCTAATATAGTAATGTTGAACATCGTTCATGTACTTGATGACCATTTATATATATTCTTTGGAGAAATGTCTATTCAAATCCTTTGCACATTTTTGAATCAGATTGTTTAGTTTTTGTTGAGTTGTAGAAATTCTTTCTATATTGTCCATATTAATCCCTTATCAGATATATGATTTGCTACTCTTTTTCCCATTATTTACATTTAGTTTTCAATCTCTAATGGTGTTCTTTGATGCCAAAAGTTTTTAATTTTGATGAAGATCATTTTACCTATTTTTTTTTCTTTTGTTGGTTGTGCTTTTGGCCAAATCCAATGTCCAGAAATTTTTTGCCTATAAGTTTTATAGTTTGTATGTTTAGGTCTGTGATCCATGGGTGCTTTTTTAAAAATTCCTATAGACATTATAGATTCTACGAGAGTCTCCAACTTTTCTTCACCCATCATTCCCAGAGGGCTGGTTTTTCAGTTGAAATGCACCTTGCTCTGCACATTTACATTACCTTTCTTTTCTTATATGCTAGGATTAAAATTTTTGAATTATTACAAGAGTGTACTAGCAACTTAGTGGGATTCCTGATGGGGAAAAAATATAGTATTCATATTCTCATGTTCTGATGGGGTTCATTCATTGTTTTTTTTTTACCAATCCTGTCACCAAAAATATTTGAGTTTGGTGCCTTCCCAAGTTGTCTAGGAACTCTGCTTCCTTGCCTAGCTAGTTAATAAATTCAGGGGCTCTTTATTTTCTAATCACAGGTATTAGATACTGTGAATAAGTTAAATAAGAATTCCATCTTGCTGTTGTCAAAATCCACACAGACCCTAGCACAATGTTTTGCACAGAGTGGTTGTGTGTACTCAATACTTGAGTGAGTAAATAAATGAGTAATTGAGTGAAAAAGAAAAGCTATCTTGTTTTTTTAAGTGTCAAGTAAACCAATGATTTCTACTATTTAGAATCTTAGATTCACTTTAATAAACCAAGTTCAAAAATCTCCCCTCATTTCCCTTTATTCTTAGTAAAGACACTCATTTTCAATCAGTTTTTTTAGAAGTGTTTTCAGAAGAGTTTGCTACTGAGAACTAAAATTTGAAGGTTAGAGTAAATACCACAGGTACGTGTTGTTCCATAGACAGTCCTTAAGTTCCCTTGGTAGTGCCTTTTCCCATTGGGTAGCTACTAGCAAATGAAAAATGGTAACTATTTAAGGAAAACTCAAGGTCACTGAGTAAGGTTTATATTGTCATGGAAATATGATATATGAACGTTTTTATAAACAGTTCAATCTGTGAATTATAATAGTAAAAAGAAGTGAAGTCTGTAAATGAAAGCTAGGCATTTTTGTCATTGAATTGTTGTACATTCTTTTTGCATAAACACTGCTTTATCTCAGAATCCAAGTCTCCTGGTCAGATGTTTTCTGGAAGATAAATCAGAGGAAGGGTAGGAATTATTTTCTTCCCATGCACTTTTTATTCTGTGGCTACTATCTAATCTGAAATTTTCTCTGTGACTCTAAGCCTGTTTACATCTATTAGGTTCTGAAGATCCTGCTTCAAAATGGCAGAAAGTAAGAAATATACATTTGATTCACCATTAAAAAAAATAGCCATAACTTTCATCTTCTGAATATTTTTTAAATAGCAACAACAAAAAGAGAACACATTTTAAACAATATATTATGGGTTTTATCGCATTCCCAGATTAAGGTCAGGGTTATCTTGCCATAATTATACCCTTTAGTTACAAGGGAGAGTAGAGAAATATGACTCAGGAAGTTCCTCTGCCTGTGATTGTATTTGTTTGTAAACTCATGTTATTTATTCCATAGTGCTCTACCATCCCTAGATAAATTTCCACTAAATGAACTGTTCCTTTAGAATCATAAAACCAGATTTAGATTATTCCTTCCTTTGCTGATATGTATCCTGAAAGAATGTCTATACCAAAAATCTTAACAGTAGATTTCACCATTTTTTGACAATGTCCACAAGGGTTCCAAAGAATCCTTTGGCATTCATGCTACTTAACTCACTTGTTTTGATATTGAATTAAAGGACTTTGAGTCTATCGAACCATTTCTAACTTGTCAGGAATATTTCATCAGCACCCATCACTATGCTTGAATTTTATCTTCTTGAATGCATACCTACCCTTCTCTTGCTTTAGCATTAAGTTCTGGAGCATCTACTAATGAAAAAAAGTCTGAGCCATTCTAGAACATCTTCCTTTTTTAAAAAAATATGTTTCTTTGTATCTTCCTGGCTATTTCCTAGGCTCAGCATTTTAACCTATTGTATAATTCTGCTCAGTCCTAAAGAACATTCCTTGTGTCAAATGATTAATTTTTTATGTACTCGCCACATTCATTATTTTCTTACACTTTCAATTATTTTATTATTTTTACTTTGATTCCTATCATATTCTCTAATGCCTTTGTCTATTAAATCTTTCAAAACCTTTGGTACGTTCGCATTTACCAAGCCCAATGGATTTAATAATTTGCATCACCGTAAAAATAATGCATACATTCTGCATGTACTACCTGGACTAATGAACCTTAAGTTGGCAGGGACTAAAATGGTGATGTGACATATATTGCCATCTGTTGGTAGAAAGCAGTGTAGTCTTGATTTTGCAATGAGCAAAGTTTTGTTTTAGTCTTTAAAATATCCTGAACTGAAAGCTCTGTAAGAAGGAAAAGTTCTGTGTATGCAATACAAAAATTTATCTATTGCAAAGTAATACATTACAAAGTAATGTTCTTTCTTAAGAACATTAATTATGCAAAATATATTGATAAAAAATGATAAAACTCATAATAATGGTGATAACGTATTGTGCACTTGAAGTATTCCAGAAAATGTGCTAAATGGTTAATATATAGGGTCTTGTTTGTTTCCCTTAAAATGACCTTTTAAGATAATCATCTTAGCCCTGTATTGTGACATAAGAACCAAACTTTAAAAAGGGTTATTAAATTCTCCAAGGAGATCAGGTAGTAAGCAATAGAGATGGGATTTGAACCTAGATCTCTTTCACTGTGGAGCCATAATCTTAACAACTCAGTTATGCTATCTTCTTATTTTGTGGTAGACATATTTTAAATTAAAGCCATAAACATGTTAGGAAACAAGGTAAAACATAGGTAACAAATATGCCTCACTTAAAATTTTAGCACGGTTTTTACTTTTACAGGCCAGCTCATTATTTATTATTTAAAATGTGCAGTATACAGGGAAAAAGGGTAATAATCTTGCTGTTACTTACTTAGTCTAGGCACTGTGGTAGGTACTTTACAGAAACTGTTCCTATACTACATGATAACCTTATGAGACAGATACTTTCTCCATTTCATTTATGAGGAATTTGCATAAAGCCACAGAGCTAATTATATGGAATAATAGGAAATTCAAACCTAAGTCTACCTGGCACCAAAGTTAGCATGCCCCTTTTCCACATCATGTTGATATTCGGGGGAAGGTGGATACATGTATAATAATAGTGGAAATGGACTCTTCATATGATGCCTTAAATAAAGGTATAGAACCTCTTCTGCAGCCGTACTTTAGTGACCCCAGAGATCATTTAAGTCTCTGATAATTTGTGCTCTCAATAGAGGCTTAACTCTATCAACAGAGAGAGAAAATTTAATGTGAGGTAAGAAATGTTTTCTGTTTTCCTTCATACATTGTATATAGATGGGGCTTCATGAATTTTTCTATTAAAACTTGCAGATATGCCAACAATTATTGACAATAATCTTATTAATAATTTTCTACAGAGTAAAACACTTCTTGAGATTACAAACTTTATTTTTTTATAAATTTGAGGAATGCCATATTTTATAAGCCTGTGCATACAGACTAACTTCTATCTCAATGTATAATAATAATAATTATTATAGAGTATTAAGAAAGACCTAGATTACAAATTTTAATAATTTTTCTCATCAGAGAATCTAGAAATAAATTCCTAACTGTCAGTAATCTGAATAAAAAATTATCACATACATACCTTAATTTGTTTTGTATACTGTTCTTGCAACTATACTTGTTCAAATACTATAAAGTTCCATAAAACTCTGAATGCTTTTAGGACATGAAATGTTGAATTATTCTTTTTGAAGCTATTAGATTAATGTTTGCTATCTGCTAAATTAAGCATCTGTAAGAAATAATCATTTTAAGAATTAATTAATATGATTAATGTAATGTTACCTATGAAGGATGGATGCTATGGTAAGATTCCAGCAATCAGGAAAGTATCTAGTGAAAAATATTCAATTACTTATATATTAATATACTTAACATTAGAGACTCTGAAGTGGGTAGCCAATTCCATCCATTTTTCTTATTATGATGGTATACTTTGTTTTTATAATTTAAAGAGGAGGTATTAAGAAAGAGAGTCACAACATATAAAGATGGCAGGTCTTTTTAAGTTAATTTATAAAGTTGCTGCAATTCCAGGGAAAATAAAAATATGATTTTTTTCTTTTGAAATTAGATAACATGAATATAGTTAGGTAGGAAAATGTACGCACATAAAAAGAGTAGTACCTGATGTTAATAGGATGACCCCAATTCAATATTAAATCATTTTATAAAAATAGAGTAACTAAAATAGTGTGGTGACCCAAACAGATAGCTCAGTGGAAGAAAATATAATGTACAGAAATAGACATAATTACATGTGAGAATTATGAAAGTGGTTATCTCAAATAGGTGGGCAGAAATATCAGTTAATAGATATCATTGAGGCAACTTAGTAGTAATGTGGATAAAGACAAATTCAGATTGCCACCTTACCAATTAATCCAAAATATATTTCAGATGAATCAAATATTTAAAATAAAATACAAACCCCAAAACTGCTAGAAGAAAATGTGAGAACTTTTTTAAGATCTCAAAGTAGAAATTTTTTTCTAAAGTGATATAAAACACAATAGCCATTGGAAAAAGGATTAGCAAATTCAATTTATTAAAAAAAGTAGATGCTCTGAAGGGCTAAAAGTGTGATAAACCAAAACAAACAAACAAACAACCCCCCCCAACAAACTAATATTTGCATCCTGTACCACAGAAAAAATAGAGTAACTAGAAAATCCAGAAAAAAAAATCCCAGAAAAATCCCAGAAAAGGGATACTTATATTTTGTTAAGAATTCCTAAATTAATAAAACAAATACCAGGAGTCCATTACAAAACTGGACAAGGCTGCATATAGACAGGTCACATAAAAAGAAGCACAAATGGCTTCTAAGGATATGAAAAGATCCTAAACTCACTCCAAAAAGAAAATGCCAACTAAAATGATGGGAAGTTATCATTCCTCACATCTTAAAATTGCAACGATGAAAACAAATAATAAACACTCTGTTTAAGGTGTGTACAAACAATCCCTGACACATTGTTTGTAAAGGATATGAATTAGTAGACCATTGTGAAAGGGAATTTGGCAATATTTTCTTTTTCCAGATTAAAAACACAGATATAATTAGGACTCAGCAATTCCACTCTCAGGCATTTGTCTCACAAACACAATCCCATACTGTGAAACTCTGTATAAAAAGATAATCATTGCAGCTTTGGACAACAGCCTAAATGTTCTACAGTGGAAGAATGGCTGAATAATTTTGGTACATCTATACAATAGGAATTTATGAAGCTGCTATAAAAAGAAATGGTTCTATACATACTAATACAGAAAGATTTCCAGGTTCTATTTTTCAGTGACGAAAGCAAGGTATAAAACAATGTGTATATAGAGTATTATTTGTGTGAAAAGAAAAATGAATATGTGTGTGTGTGTGTGTGTGCGCGTGCTGACAAAAGTCACGAATAGATACACAAGTGATTAGTGCCATTTTTTGTTACCAGGCAGGAATTTGGGTGTCTGGGAAACAGGAGAGAGAGAGAATTACTTTTCATTATATTATACATACTTTTGACTTTTATGGCCATATTTATTCTTCAAAAATAAATCTAAGAATACTATTTAGGGAAAAAATCGGAGTCATAAACCTACAGTTTGGACCCAGCTTTTCAACTTCAAAGTGTTCTGTTCTTGGAGTTATTAACTACTCTGAAGCTTAGGATGATAATCAAATAATATGTCCTCCAAAATTTGTCTGAAATTAACTTGACTGAATGAATGAGGCATGGAATAGTATTTTGCAAACCATAATGTCTGTAAAAATGTATAGTATATTTTAAAATTTCACAATACAGAATTCTAAATAAAAGAAAGATTGTACAGTCATCTGAGGAGGTGGGTAACCCCAACACTGAGAAAAGAAAAGAGACAAAGGTTGAGCTGGTTAGTTAAATGTGAGGTAAAATAAGCAACCTCTGTCAGCCTCAGACAAGACTTCAGGGCCTGTGTAAATATCTCATTCCTAGGTCTACGTTTCCCAGAAATATGTCATGAAAGTAAAACTCTGCCCTCCCACTAGGAAAAAATTTATATGCACAAAACTGTGAATGTGTAGGTTATAAAGTAACTGTGTAGTTCCCTGTAAACAGTAATTATATATTTCTATTCATTTTTCAAAAACAATTTTCACCAAAGACAAAAATTAGAAGATGACAAACTTGCGAAAGGATAAAAAAAAGGAACTTCTGTGAAAAGGGATCAATATCCTTAGCATGAAAAAGAACCCTTACCAAAGAAAGAAATAATGAATATCTTAATAGAAAAAAAGAAAAACAGAGAATAAACAGATTTACTAAAGAACCAAAAATGTTCTATGGAATACGTATTTTTAAAAAAATTTTTTTAGAGACAGGGCCTTGCTCTGGTCACCCGAGCTGGGGTGCAGCTTGATCACAGCTCATGCAACCGCAAGTGATCCTCCTGCCTCAGCTTCCTGAGTAGCTGGGACTACAGGCATGCACCACCATGCCCAGCTAATTTTTACATTTTTGTGGAGACAGGGTCTCACTGTGTTGCTCAGGCTGGTCCTGAAACTCCTGGCCTCAAGAGATCCTCTCGCTTCAGCCTCCCAAAGTGCTGAAATGACAGGTATGAGCCACTCTGCCCGCAGCCACGAATGCTCATTTTTAAAAGAAAACATTTCTTTTCCTATTAAATTGGGAAGTATTTTTAATATGACTATGCTTAATATTGTTCTTTTATGAAAAACATATGTTTACATGTTGCTGAAGGGAATATTAATTGGTATAGACTTTATGGAAAGTGATTTGACAATATGTATATACATAAGAAGATAGAGTAAATACCACAAACCATTATCAATAATTTTCTCTGTCTAGGTTAATTTTATTTTAATTTTTCTATGCTTTTCAATATTTTCTACCAGTGAAAATTTGCTATATTTATATTCAACGATATTAATAACCCCAAGTTAGTATATGTGCAACTTTCTGCAAAGGATTATATCTTAGATATAAGTGTAATAAAATATTTTTTGTATAGCTTGGACCTGAGTTATTTGCATATGAACTTTAAATAAGCTACATTATTTAACGGCAAAAATTGAGTTAGAATTAATCAACAATCTAGTATTGTATCTGTGTCTAAGTTTCTAAAACAATTAAATAATTTATCCCATTGTTCAAACATTTGGTGATTTGTCCTTCATCAAATACATGGTTCAAATAAAATACTTGCAATTTTGAAGTGCTTAAGCACTGGTGAAAATGTGAACATGCTTAATGGATTTTTAACTTCTGCTATAACTAGTGTAATTTAAAATTAGAGAATTTTACAGTTCTATTACATGGGGTTCATCATATTTGTCCCCCTTCTCATCCATCTGATCAAACTTTTAATCTTATTGTTTATGATTGGAAGAAATCTAATTTAATTAAAACCAAGCAGTTTTTATAAATCATTATTTTGATGTCATTAAAATGAGAAACAGGTTATAATAGCAGAACCTTTATGTTTCTTGCACACATCAGTTTATGTCTGTAAATATGTTTTAATTTTTTAAATGAGGAGGAAAAGAAAAATGGAGAGTGCCATGAAGGAAAGAGAATTTTTCTGATATAAAATCAATGAAGTTATGGATTACTGTAAGTATCTGAAGATGCTCTTGAAATATTGAAAAATCTTAAGTAATTTTGTTAAATAGTAATTAAAGTTTGCTTACAACTCAGTGTGACATATATGTTATCTTATGGGCAAGAAAACCAGATAACTTGCTTCTTCAAGTGTTTGGGTTAGAAATATTTCACTGTTTTCATTCCTTCAGCTTTTAACAATTTCATATAATGTGCCAGATACCATGCTACACTTTGGTGATAAAAGATGCCTAAGACAAATTTCCTATGTATGGAGCTTAGAGTCCAGTTGAAGGAGAGAGGCTGATGATAAAAATGAGGCCTTATAGGAGCTAGGACACAAATCTGCATTAGGGGATAGATGAAGCAGAAAATGAAGAAGAGGTGTGGGAGGAGAGGTGATGAAGACTGGAATTCATATTTGATAGAAGGATGGTAGGAGGTGAAGTCAGACCTCTTCATACAAGAGATATTGCTGAACATTAAAAGATAAGAAGTCAGGTGATCAGGATAGTTTTGACAGAGGGAACATCATGAGAATTCAAGGATCATCTGACTGCCCTTTGGGGAAATGAAATGTAGAGCAATGTAGCTGAAATGTAGACTGCAAATAGGGGACAAGAAGAAGCAGTCAGTGTAGTTTAGGACAAGCCTTCTACGCCAGACCAAGGACATGACAGGTTTTCCTGTAGGTAGTGGTCAGCTATAGATGATTTTCTTTTCAACCAAGGAAAGATTAACACATTTCCCATTGCAGAGGTGCAGGGTTTCTTGTTCGCTGAACAAACATTATACAATTGATCAAAACTTTGGTATTACCCAACTAAATGTTTTAAAGTGTTTTGTATAGCACAACTCTTTTTTCAAAATGTGTAGTGCTTCAATACTAAAAACAGATACAATGGAAAGATAGAGTCCTTGCAAATTTTAAATCTTGGTTTAGAGGAAACAATTCATTGTTTGAATAGCCTATAACATTCCTAAATTGGAAACCATTAATATGGCCCATCTCACTCGCACAGAAATGACATCCAATTTTCAATTGTTGGTGGCAACAGAATGAAGCATCAGAGAAACCTGGAAATACTTTCAGGAAGAGTGCTCATATCCCTAAAATAGGCTCTGATTGGGAATTTCTTCTTATTTTTCAGTTTGATTAATATGAAAGATTCAATATCTCCTTAGAATCGTGTAGGGGAAATATTAATCACTATAGAGGAGAATATTCCTCAATATTATTGTCACTAACAGAAAAATTAACAAATTTGAAACAGAAGATTTTTAATAAATTCATTAAGACTCTAATGAAGATGCATGTACTAAATGCAAGATATATTTTAATTAATGATTAATATTTTGCGATTGAGGATTGCTTTCCTAAATAATACTTTCATACTCCAGTACAGAATTTAAGGTCCTTGCTAATGCATTATTTGGTCTCTTAGTTTCAGTCTTACTGCGTTCTGCTCCCAATGTAGGTTTATTTTTCAAATTTATCGCCATCATTAATTTACCACAGTGTTTTATTTTTTAACTTATTATTTAGATTACATTTTATATGTTTTATTGCTTTATTTCTGTTCGCATAGCAAGGAATGCATATAGCAATCATGTAAATATTTTTTGAATAGAACAGTCTTTAAAAGGGTATCATTAGTTCAGTATAGATTTATCTATTTTGAATTTTCTGTTATGCTGTTAAAAGTGCTATGTAAATCCAATATCCCATTCAAGTTATAATAGAAATGCTTACCAATATTCCAAATTAGTACGGTTTTTTTCTGTCTTACAGATTTAGGGTTTGTTTTCTAGAGATGTCAAATATAATGTCAACATTGTACATGTTTCTTAAGAATATACCGTAGAAGGAGGACAGTAGGAAAGAGTATTGGTGATATGGTTTGGCTTCCTTACATTTTTCTACTGTATTTTTTTTACTGTATGTTACAACAGTAAACATCATATCACACTGCACTTGAATTTTAAAAAAGAATTTTCAATTATCATTGCATTACTTTGTATATGTTGATGATGAACTTCATGTTAATTATTTCATTAATTAATTAATGTTAATTTAAAACTCCAGAGTGAGATTTGTTTCCATTCTTTTCAAGAAGGATGAGGCATTTTGGGGGAAGAAACTCAGTTCTCTAATAATTAAAGTTAACCATATGGGCACCTGACTCTAAAGATTTGGGTGATCTTCATCTTATATTCTCTTGTTCACAGCAAAGACAGATAGATCAGGGAATTCTCCACCTGCTCTGCTTCTCTGAAACCACAAAGTCAGGAAATATAATCAGAGTGCTCAGCTGAACCAGAGCAAGAGCTTTCCTAATGGATAACTGTGACTTGAGAAATCACATCCATTAGATAAAGTGATTAAATATACATCAGTCTTTTGGCAAGAAAGCCATGAAGATATTGCAGTAAAACATCATCATGTGACCCATCACTCCTCCTTGCGAAAGAAGCATGTTTTCACCTTTGACATATGTCAGCCCCAAATTGCTCAACTCAGTTATAGGAAATCATTTTTTTGTGATGAATTTTAGGCAATTCATGATATTTTGTGAACTATAATTGTGTGGTTGATAAAAATTATATAGAAAATGTTTCTGAATTGCTCATCCTCCTACCCTGATGTATGGGTTTTATTTTGTATCATTGTTTTTTATGTTGTAGGCATTTCATACCTTGAGTTATTTTGTTAAATTCTTTCCCTGGAAGCCTTTGTGTCCAAAAATTAGATATTTTTTAAACTTAGATACAATGTCTCAAATATCTACTTAGAAAAAACATACATATATATGCTGCATGCAAATTATTGTTAGCTTTCCAATAAGCTTTTTTGTTAAAATGTTTTAAAAATATTTAGTCATAAAGAAATTTCACCATCAAAATAGCATATACTTTGTATTTATAATTCTAGAAATTCCAGTTTCTTACTCATAACCATCTTTCAATTAATAATACACTGTCCTTAATTCTTAATACATTAATACACTTGCTGCTAACCCACTGTGGTAATGCATGCACTTAGAATATTCTTTTGAGCTATGAATAACCTTTCACTTTTTCCCTGGTGACCGTAAGCCAGCAAGACGACTGACAGAGAAAGTGTTTACAATCATGGAATCATAGATGACTAAGTTGAAAGTGCCCTCAGAAAATGTAGTTCTGTGTCCTTGTTTACAGACAAATTCCTGAGAACTCAATTTGATGTGTCTAGGATAAATTGGAAGCTCAGTTTTAAAATAATAGAAAGTTATTGTCATTTTAAAAATTTCATTAGTGAATTCTTAAAGCACACTCCTGTACACACTAATTCTTCTCCTCCAGATTAAAGCTTCTCCCCGCATTCTTAAAACTTTAAATCACTAAAGTCAGCAGAGATGAAGGGATGACCCAGCAAGCTCTGATTTTATTGTTTTGGAATCTGAGTTATATCTAGAGATGTCTAGTTTCATAAGACCAAGTGGTGGGGATATTACATACAAAGGGAAAGTTTTTAGGAACAGAAAGTCCAGACAAGGATGAAAATGAAGAGCCTGGAGGGTATCTTTACTAGTTTTTTTTTTTTTTTTGATAATCTCTCTTGTTATAAAAAGCTCAAATTACCTGTAAATTACACATGCAGGAAAAATAGAATCATAGAATTTTTATGCTACAAGGAACTTTACCAATGTTCTAATCAAAAACACCCATTTGTAAATGTTCTTGATGCCCAGAGATACTTCAATTATAGCACAGCAAGTTGAAGACAAGTCCATGAACCAAGAGTAGAAAGGCTTTTGACTTAAAAATATAGCAGACCAAGCATGTTCATTTGAAATATTTTTATATACATGGCAACTGTAGGCTCTTATAATATACTGCCCCTATTATCTACTTAGGGTTTTTAGTAAAATAATGCCTTAATTTAAATTTCAGTGGGGATGTTCTAATTTGCAGAATTGGGATTGTTTTCATTCCCTCTGACCATTGAAAATAGTTACTTTGATAGTCCTAAATTGGAGGATGAAGAGACAATACTCAGTAGATTAGTAAAACATCTGATCCAATGCAGAGATTGAAATAAATAAAATGAGGATATATAGAAAATAATAATAAATACAAGAGCAAAATGAAGAACTCATTATATAACTTTGCAACTTCTTTTCTTTCATTGGGGCCTTATGTTTTGAACTCCGTTTTATCTTTTCTGTTCTCTGCTTTCTGGAGTAAGAAATAAAGAAAGAATGTATAACCATTAAATAGATATTTATTTATAGATTTGCTTATGTTAAACCAGCCTTGCATCCCTGGAACAACAGTCAAGCCGAAGATCAAATCAAAAACGCAATTCCTTTTACAATAGCTTCAAAGAAAATTAAATATCTAGGAATATATTTAATGAAAGATGTAAGAGACTTATACAGGGAAAACTATGAAACACTGAAAAAAGAAATTGTAGAAGATGTAAACAGATGGAAAAACCTACCTTGCTCATGGATTGGTAGAATCAACATCGTTAAAATGTCCATACTACCTAAAGTGATCCACAGAATTAATGCAATCCCAATCAAAATCCCATTATCATTCTTCACAGATCTGGAAAAAATAATTCTACGCTTTGTATGGAACCAGAAAAGACCTC
>CAUYSK010060448.1:0-10820 GCA_963575035.1 Avahi laniger
ATTAATTTCTTTCTATTTTTTGGTAGAGATGGGGTCTCGCTCTTGCTCAGGCTGGTCTCGAACTCCTGAGCTCAGAATGATCCGCCCACCTCGGCCTCCCAGAGTGCTAGGATTACAGGCGTGAGCCACCGCGCCCGGCCCCCTATCTTTCTATTTTTTAGTAGAGACGGGGTCTCGGTCTTGCTCAGCCTGGGACCATTGGGGTTTTGATTTTTCATTTCTCTACCTCACATGCAATATCTGGCAATAAATATCTACTCCTACAGGCTAAGTCTTGAACAGAAAGACAAAAGAGAAATCAGTGCCTTCTGTTTAACGAGTGCGGTGATTTGTATGTGGGAAATATTTTCTTAGATCCTTGTATGTTCTAGGTATGATGAGGCAAAGGGGGGCTAAAACAGAGGCTCTCTGCTGACACACAGGAAGAATAAGTCGCTAAGACGGTATCAGGCGGTTATAGTTCTATCTTGGAAGGACCGGGACCCTCACTTTTCGCTTTCGCCTGCCGAAGCAGCCAATGAGTACACAGCAGTTTGCAGTCAACTAAAGAACTACAAATCCCAGCAGTCAATGCGCGGGGCCAAGTGCTCATGCGTCAATCAGGACTTTATTGGCCCCGCCCCTAGACGCGGAACTTCATTTCCCAGGCGTCCTCGGGGCTCTTGATTTTCCTCTGCTTGCGCTGGCGTTCTCCTCCCGCCCTCTGATCGCCATCCTCGCGCCAAGCTAGCGCGCGCGCGCGCGCGCGGGGCACGTAACACGCGAGTGACGCATAATATGTGGGCCGCCCTGGAGCCGTGGTCGCGCTGTGTGTGTGTGTGAGTGAGGGAGAGTGAGTGCGGGACCTGAGGCGGTGTGTGTGAGCTGTGGCCGCTGGCGGGGTCGGGGGGAGGGTAGCGGCGGAGCCGCTCGGGAAGGTGAGTTGGGTAAGGAGGGAGACGGCTCTCCGGCAGGGGGGCAAGGAGACAGGGCGCGCAGCCGGCCAGGCGGGAGAGTGGGCGCCGGGCTGGGGGAGGGGCGGCACCTGCTTGGACTGCCGGCGGGGAGGGGGCGGGCCGGCGGGGAGGCTGGGCCCGGGGCCTGACAGGACTTTTCCTGCTTCTGATTCCTTTCCCGGGGGCGGGGCCTCTACGTTCTTCCTCCAGTCCCCAAGAGAAGCTTCCCGAGAGTAACTCTTCCGCCCGGAGTGGGGGGCGGGGTGGTCCGCCCCTACCTGGAGGAGGGGCGCCTTTCATTTCCCTTGTCACCTTTTTCCTTCTAGTCCTTCCAATCTCCGTTCCGTACGGACTGGGGGGCTCCATCTTCCCTGCCGTACAGTGGCCCCCTTCCCGGACTGTGTCTCCGCCTCCAGCCCCAGTCACCTGGGCGGGCTCTCTCTTCTCTCGGCCTCGTGCCACCTCTCCCTGCACCCGCCCCTCTCTTGGAGTGGGCGATGGGGCGGAGCTTTCCAGGCACTCCTCCCACCCTCAAGAAGGAGGTGGAGAGAGAGGTGTGGCGGTCCCACACCGTGGAGCCCAAACCTTAAGAGTGCCCGCCAAATTTCCCGGGAGTCTATTTCCGGGGATTATAGTAGTTTTCAATTAGGATGTCAGAGGCGTTTGCTTAACTCCATCTTCTCTTCCTAGACAGTTTCTTTTTCACTTCCTCTTATTGAAGTAGTAGTGCGCTGATTTTCCATTTGTTTAGGAAATAGTTTTGCAGTGTTTGTAGTACTTTTTGAGTGACAAATTACTCTTGTGTACGTCATGTTGCTCTTAGTTTTTCCTTACTCTTTTCAGTGAAGCCTTTTAATTAGTTTTCTTGTTTTAATTATTAATTTATATTAGCAACGTCTTCCTGTTCTAAACTCATTGTTAATGTAGAGAGTGAGAGGTTCATGGCAATGTCATCCTGAATTTTCTTATTCCTGTTTACTGAAGTTTACCTTTAAGGTTTATGTAAGTGTGTATATTTAGACTTTAGGAATTGACTTAGTATTTTTCTGCTTGATGCTGTCAAGATTTGAGCTTTGTATATAGCAGTTATTCATCACGCATTTTGGAGTGGTGATACATTTTTAGATGCTAAGGAGATAATAGAGAATTTAAAGAAGATAGGAAAATCATTTTGTGCTCAGCATTTCTTGCGCAGTTGCTGAGTACGCTGTTTTACTCTTCTGCCTGTTGTACAATTTTTAAATTTAATGGAGGAGGAATCTCATAGAACGAACCACATGATAGTTTGATTAGAATTGGTTTATTACCCATGTTCTTGTGTTGTTTTTGTAAAGAATATGGCCATGGACAGTAATAGAAAGTTACTACAGTATATGTGATCTCATATGTCATAGTAATTGAGTACATTTTATACTTTTTTTTTGTGAGACTATTGTTACTGTGTCACTAGGGCTAGAGTGCAGTGGCATTCTGGTAGCTCACTGTAATCTCAAACTCCTGGGCTCCAGCAATCCTCTTGCCGCGGTCTCTGGAGTAGCTGGGACTACAGGTGCCTGAAAAATGCTGGACTAATCTTTTTCTATTTTTAGTAGAGATAGAGTCTGGCTCTTGCTCAGGCTGGTCTCGAACTCCTAAGCTCAAGGGATCGTCGTCCGGCCTTGGCCTCCCAGAGTGCTGGGATTATAGACGTGAACTACTGTGCCTGGCCTATTGAGTAAATTTTTACTTGAAGCTCTAAATTTGGATTTTTTCCCATTTTTTTAAATAAGGAAGAATGCTTATAGATGTTTGTTTTAGGATTGTAACCGTCTTAAAAGATCTGTCTTTAACATTGACTTTAGGCTTTGGGATAGTTTCTTCTGAATAGGCCATTCAGTATTGTGTATCAAAAAAGAAGAGGACATATTTTGTGGTTTAATTAAAAAGTTATAAAAGGTTACTTAGCTCAAAATAGTGGAAAAATGGCAGAGCTGGGATAAAAAAGTGTAGTGAGAAATCTCTCTCTCATGTTTATTCCACATTAAGCCAGTTACCTGCCATAATGTAATAGGTGTTATCTCTTTCCTATGTGTTCTTCCAGACTTATTTTATTCCTGGAATAAATATGGATATACACATACCCACCACCCTTTTTTATTCACAAAAAGTGGCCTGTTATACGCAAAGATCTGTACTTTGCTTTTCTCACTTGCCATTTGATCCAAATTAGTTAAGGAAATGCGTCTTTTTTTCAACTTTTTATTATGAAAATTTTCAAACATAAAAAAAATTGAGAGTGTGGTGGCTCATGCCTGTAATCCTAGCACTCTGGGAGGCCGAGGTGGGCGGATTGTTGGAGCTCAGGAGTTCGAAACCATCCTGAGCAAGAGCGAGACTCCGTCTCTACTAAAAATAGAAAGAAATTAATCGGACAACTAAAAATATATAGAAAAAATTAGCTGGGCATGGTGGCGCATGCCTGTAGTCCCAGCTACTCGGGAGGCTAAGGCAGGAGGATTGCTTGAGCCCAGCCGTCTGACGTTGCTGTGAGCTAGGCTGACGCCACAGCACTCACTCTAGCCCGGCAAAAGAGTGAGACTCTGTCTCAAAAAAAAAAAAAAAAAGTTGAAAGTATAGTAAAATGAACACTTGGCTATTCAGATATAACAATTGTTAATATTTTGCCTTATTTTCTCTATGTGTGTTTATTTTGTGGAATCATTTGAAAATTAAGTTGCAGACACATTACCCCTAAATACTTTGGCAGGCATTCTTTAGGATAAGGAAATTTTACATATATATATTTTTAAGGCTTTATATTTTCCATTGTATCAACAATTTCATTATTTAAATGCTCACAACAACCGTTTCCATCTCACAGATAAGGAAATTGAAATTTGGAGAAATTAAGTAACCAAGATCTCACAGGTATGTCAGCAGAGCTAGGATCTGAATTCTTGAAACCCTTTTATTCCAAGTGTCAATTGCTTGGTCTTGGGGAACTCTCTGAGTCAGTTTCCTCATCTGAAAAAGGCAGGATGATTGTGAAAATTCAGAATAATGTAAATACAGTAAATTACTTAGCTCAGTGTCCCATTTTAGATATTCACTAATTGGTAACTATTTTGTCGCTGTTGGACAGACCATAATTTCTTCATACCACTCAAAGAACTCACTTTAAAACATGATGGATTGAGTAATGCACCCTCACTGTCTCGTGCAGAACAAGATGACTGCACCTTTTACATTTTTTATTAATACATTCTTTCGTTGACAGTAAAATGAATTAGCATTGACATTATTATTTTAGTCTATTATAAGTTTATATTTTCCCTGGGCAACTGGTTGTTACCGAAGTTATAATTATATTCAGACATAGATTAATTGGAAGTTCTGAAAATGATACCAGAAGTATATATTTCTAAGTTGAACTTTGAAATTTTAGTGTTTTAATGCCCTCGTATTGACATTTAGCAGAGGTAGTATTTTCTTTAAATTGTGCCTTCATGTCCTCTACGAGGCTGATTGCTTAAGATATCCAAGAGACATTCCCTCTTGGACCGTTTCTTTTCCCCATTTAAATTTCCAATTAAAAAAATTGTGATACGTTTATATAATATAAAATTAACTACTAACCATTTTAAAGTGTACAAATCAAGGGCACTTAGTAGATTAACAAGGTTGTACAACCATCACCTCTTTCTAGTTCAGGACATTTTCATCACCTCCAAAGGAAACCTTATACCTATTTAGTAGTCACTCCCCATTTCCCCCTCCCCCAAGCCCCTGGCAACCACTAGTCAGCTTTCTGAGTATGGATTTACATATTCTCAATGTTTTGTGTAAATAGAACCATATAACATGTGACCTTTTGTGTCTGGCTTCTTTCATTTAACATTATTTATTCCTTTTTTTTTTTTGAGACAAGAGTCTTATTCTGTTGCCCAGGCTAGAGTGCTCTGGCCTCAGCCTAGCTCACAGCAACCTCAAACTTCTGGGCTCAAGCAATCTTTCTGCCTCAGCCTCCGTAGTAGCTGGAACTACAGGCATACGCCACCATGCCCGGCTAATTTTTTCTATATATTTTTAGTTGTCTGCTAATTTCTTTCTATTTTTAGTAGAGATGGGGTCTGGCTCTTGCTCACACTGGTCTTGAACTCCTGACCTTGAGCGATTCTCCCACCTAGGCCTCTCAGAGTGCTAGGATTACAGGCGTGAGCCACTGCGCCCAGCCTCATTTAACATTATTTTTAAAGTTTATCTACATCTGTAGCGTACATCAATACTTCATTAATTTCTATGGTTGAATATTCCATTGTATGAATATACCACATTTTTATCCGTTCAACCTATGATAGGTATTTGAATTGTTTCCATCTTTTGACTATTGTGAATAATGCTGCTATGAACTTTTGTGTACAAGTATTTGCCCATTTTCAGTCCTTTTGGGTATATGCCTAGTGGTGAAATTGCTGGGTCATATGGTAATTCTATATTTAACTTTAAAACAGAACTTTTTGAGAGTCCACCAAACTGTTTTCCATTGCTGCTGTGCTATTGTGTATTCCTACCAGCAGTGTACATTCCAGTTTTTGAGCATCCTTGCCAAGGCTTGTATTTTTTGATTTTTTTGATGGTAGTCATCTTGGCAGGTATGAAGTGGTATCTCATTGTGGCTTTGATTTGCACTTCCCTAGTGACTAATGATGTTGAGTATCTTCTCATGTGCTTTTTGGCTGTTCATATATCTTTGGAGAAATGTCTATTCAAGTCCATTGCCCTTTTTAAAATTTTTAATTTAATTATTATGGGTACATAATTGTATATCTTTATAGGGTACATGTGATATTTTGATATAGGCATACAAAGTGAATTAATTAAATCAGGTTAATTGGGGTATTTATCACCTCAGGCATTTATCATTTCTTTGTGTTACAATATTCCAATTCCACTCTTAGTTATTTTAAAATATACCCTAACTTATTGTTGATTATAGTCACTTTGTTGTGCTGTCAAATATTGTTCATTCTATCTAACTATGTAACTGAATTTTTGCATCCGTTAACTATGCCCGATTTATTCCCTCCTCTCCCCCGCTACCCTTCCCAGCTTCTGGTAGCCATCATTCTACTCTTTCTCCATGAGATCAGTTGTTTTTAATATTTAGCTCCCACATGGGAATGAGAACATGCGAGATTTATCTTTCTGTGCTCCCGTTGCCCATTTTTTAATTGGCCTGTCTCTTTATTGTTGAATTGTAAGAGTTCTTCATGTATTCTGGATACTAAATCCTTATATATGATTGCAAATATTTTTCTCCCTTTGTGTAGGTTATTTTTTCACTTTCTTGATAATGTTCTTTGATGTGTGGAAGTTTTAAATTTTGAAGTCCAGTTTATCTGTTCTTTTGTTGCTTATGCTTTTGGAAATCCACGGTCAGGAAGATTTACTACTATGTTTACTTCTAAGAATCTGATAGTTTAAACTCTTACATTTAGGTCTCTGATTCATTTTGAGTTAATTTTTGCATATGATGTGAGGCAGGGATCCAACTTCATTTTTTGCATGATGATAT
Source organism: Avahi laniger (assembly GCA_963575035.1). Classification (NCBI taxonomy): domain Eukaryota; kingdom Metazoa; phylum Chordata; class Mammalia; order Primates; family Indriidae; genus Avahi; species Avahi laniger. Next base: position 6,490 of record CAUYSK010060448.1, read on the forward strand.
CCAATTGTCTCAGCACCACTTGTTGAAAAGACTATTTTTCTATTGAATGGTCTTGGCACCCTTGTTGAAAATTGATAATAAATGTAAAGGTTCATTTCTGGACTTTCAGTTCTATTGTATTTGTCTATATGTTGATCCTTACACCAGTACCACACTTTGAATTACTGTAGTTTTGTAGTAAGTTTTGAAATCAGAGGTGTGAGTTCTCCAACTTTGTCTTTTTTGTTCAGGATTCTTGTGCTATTCAGGGTCCTTTGTAATTATGTATGAGTTTTAGAATTAGCGTTTCCATTTCTGTTTTAACATCACTGGGATTTTGATAGGGATTGCATCAAATTTGTAGACCACTTTGGAGAATATTACCATCTTAATATTAAATCTTCTAATTTATGAACACAGAATGTCTTTCCATTTATTTAGGTCATCTTTAATTTACCCCAGCAATGTTTTATAGTTTCCAGTGTATAAGTCTTTTTAATTAAATATATTCCAACCAAAATCTTTTTTTGGTGCTATTGTAAATTATTGGATATGAATTCCACAGATTTTTGTGTGTTGCTCTTGTACCCTGCAACTTTGCTGAATTCATTCATTAGCTCTAATAGTTTTTATGTGGATTTTTTAGAATTTTCTATATATGGGATTATGTCATTATATCTTTTTCTTGCCTAATTGGGTTGGCTAGAACTCAGTACAGTGCTTAATAGAAATGGCAAAAGCTAGCATTTTTGCCTTGTTTCTGATTTTACCATTGAGTATACCATTGAGTCTTTCACCATTGAGTAGAATGTTAGTTGTGTGTTTTTTGTAATGTCCTTGACCATGTTGTGGAACTTCTCTTTCGTTTCTAGTTTATGAAGTGGTTGTTTTTGTTTACTTTTTGAGATGGTGTCTCTCTCTGTTGCCCAGGCTAGAATGTAATGGTGTCATCATAGCTCACTGCAACCTCAGATTCCTGGGCTCAAGCAATCCTCCTGCCTCAGCCTCCCAAGTAGCTGGGACTACAGGTGTCTGCCACCATGCTTGGCTAATTTTTGTATTTTTTGTAGAGACAGAATCTCGCTATGTTGTTAAGGCTGGTCTCAAACTCAAGTAGCTGGGAATACAGACATGCCTGGCTAATTTTTTCTATATATATTTTTAGTTGTCCAGCTAATTTTTTTGTTTTTAGTAGAGAAGGGTTCTCGCCCTTGCTCAGGCTAGTCTCAAACTCCTGAGCTCAGACGATCCACCTGTCTCGGCCTCCTGGAGTGCTAGGATTACAGGCGTGCGCCACCATGCCCGGCCTAGATCTTTTACTATAGCATAAAATTTTACTGTTGAAAAAAATTGGTTAAATTATTTCTCCGTTCTATCCACCTGGCTAGTATTCTTCAGGATTATCAAGGTCATGAAAATGAAGGAAAAACTCCAAAATTATCACAGTCCAGAGGACACTAGGGAAACATGACAACTAAATTCATTGTAGTATCCTAAATGAGATCATGGAACAGAGAATGGACATGATTGGAAAAACTGGTGAAATCTGAATCAAGTCTGGAGTTAATAATGTACTAATGCTGGTTTCTTAATTTTGACAGTGTACCACCATAATATAAGATGGTAACATTAGGGAAGACTGAACTGGGTGAAGGGTATATGGGAACTCTGTGCGCTGTCTTGCAATTTTTCTGTAAATCTAAAATTCTGAATAAAAAGTTTATTTTAAAATGCATATGATTAGTAGATAGCAGTCAAAAGTGCAACCTGAGTTTTCTATAGTTAAGGTCAGAGTCCATAGTATCCTGTCACACCTGCAGCGTTTCCTTTTTGTGACTTTGGTTAGAAAGTCTGAAAATGTGATTGCTTCTCTATAGAAAAGAAGTCTTTTGATTTTGTTCTTTTTAGGGGGTCGGGGTGGGGCAGATATTTTTCCTTCTGAGTTGTGGGTAGCCCAGGTGACAGGAATCCTTACTAACTGTTGTAATTCTTTTACTTTATTAAAATACAAATTTTGCATTTTAGAGAATTGGTGGTATCTTCTTTTACATATATTTCTTTTGGTCTTATGGTAGATATCTTTAGACCAGTTATTAATAATCCTACCTCAGCTAGTAGTCCCTTTCTTGCATGAAACTTTTTATAGAACTGTTGCTATTTCTATGAAAATACATATTTTGCATGGCAGGATCTGACATTTTGATCTTAAGGCTCTTTTGGCAAAGAAATTGATGCTGTAAATTGTAAACATTTGGGTCTCATTTATCCCTTTTGGAGCCCTTTATAAACCTCTCTCTTGTGGATGTCTTATTTGGTTCCTCGAAAGCCCATTTCAGCTCCCTGTCCTATATCTCTGGGCTGACCACTCAACCCAGTAACTTATCTTCCTTCTAGGAAATTAGCTGTGAGAGATTGGGAAGGCTGAAGGATAAATGGGTTTATAGTATTCCTTTCCAGCTTTCATGCTAGCAATGATACCTACTTAATTTCTTGGCCTTTTGTTAAGAATTAACAGGAATGTGCCATTTATCTTTCATAGCACTTTCCCCAAAGACTAGCAAGAGCAAAAGATTTTTGGGAGTAGTTTTTGCCACATTTTGTATTAAAAAAATATAACTTCAAAGTTTCGGACCTCAAAGATCTAGCTCTGGGATTATTGTATGTAGGTAAATGCATTTTCGATGAGAGAAAGGGATCATATCTTTTGTCTGATTCTCAAAGCGGTTCCTGGAAAGGTTAAGAGTACCATTTTGATACAGCTTTCTACCTCATTTGATAGCTGAGGCTGAGAAAGGTGAAAGGGCTTGTTTTCATCATGACTTGATGAATATTTAGGCTTGATTAGTATTCACAGTTGCCCACTGTATTGCACATAAAATTATCTGAAAGGTTCAAAGGTTAAATTTCCCTTTTTAATTATTTTCCTTGCTTGCTCATCCCTTTTCTGTCCTCTCCTCAATTTTACTTGCCTATGTCTTTATTGGTTTATTTTTTGTTTTGTTTGTTTTGCTTCCTTAGGCTAAGCCATGACTACAGTAGTGGTACATGTGGACTCCAAAGCCGAGCTCACTACCCTGCTGGAGCAGTGGGAAAAGGAGCATGGCAGTGGGCAGGATATGGTACCTATCCTTACCAGGTATGAGTAATTAAGGTGTTGTTTTTTTTTTTTGTTAACTAGTTTAATAAAAAACCTCATATACTAGGTTTTTTTTTTTTTTTTTTAGATATACACAAAAAACTAATTTAAAAAAAGTAAAAATTGGTGTGGAGAATAGTATAGAAACACTTTTACCTTGACTGAATTCTAAATCCATTTTTTTATTCTTTTAGAACTAGTCTTTATCTCCCTACTTCTTTTTTTTTTTTTTTTTGACACAGAGTCTCACTCTATGGCCCAGGCTAGAGTGCTGTGGCTGTGGCATCAGTGTAGCTCACAGCAACCTCAAACTCCTGGGCTCAAGTAATCCTCCTGTCTCAGCCTCTTGAATAGCTGGGATTACAGGCGCACACAATGCTTGGCCAATTTTTTCTGTTTTCCGTAGAGATGGGGTCTCGCTCTTGCTCAGGCTGGTCTTGAACTCTGGAGCTCAAGTGATCCTCCTTCCTTGGCCTCCCAGAGTGCTAGGATTATAGGTGTGAGCCCCACGCCTAGCCCATCTCCCTACTTCTTGAAGCTTTTTGATTTTCTTACTTTTCCTCTCAGGCCCTTTGTCCTCGTTCTCCATCATAGGTTCTTCTACATGTTTCTTAACCTCAGGCTTTTATTTGTGGTTCTCTTCTCTCTCTCTCTTTTTTTTAAAGTAATTTTTCTCTCTTTACCCTAAATATTCTACCTAGATAGTTCATTCCTGTCCATGATTTCAGCCATTATCCTGTGTTAATTTTTTAATCTCTATTTCTGCTTCAGACCCTCTTTTTTAAAAATTTCAGGCTCATTTCTCAGCTGCTTGGTGCATATATCTTTACCTGTATCTTCTACAGACACCTGAAACATACCATGTCCAAGTAGAGCTTATCATATTCATCTCTATATCCCTCATCCACAACTTATGCTTTTTGTACTCCCCTTGCTTTGGATTTAAACTAAATGGTTTTTTTTTTTTTTTTTCCAAGACAGAGTACTGTGGTGTTAGCCTAGCTCACAGCAACCTCAGACTCCTGGACTCAAGCGATCCTTCTGCCTCAGCCTCCCGAGTAGCTGGGACTACAGCCATGCGCCACCATGTCCAGCTAATTTTTTCTATATATTTTTAGTTGTCCAGCTTATTTCTTTTTATTTTTAGTAGAGACGGGGGTCTCGTTCTTGCTCAGGCTGGTCTCAAACTCCTCAGCTCAAATGATCCACCTGCCTC